>CAUYPK010111726.1:0-16552 GCA_963574355.1 Loris lydekkerianus | reverse complement strand
TGAAGGTTGGTGTGAGGTTTTAAACTTGGGCAATGTTTTAATGTTTACATTGTTAGTCTCTGTGGTTACCCCCCCCCCCCCCAAGAAAGAAACTATTATGTTTGCATACTATTTTCATATACCTAATTGAAGATTTTTACTAGCTTAAGAATGAACACAACCAGTGTTGGAAGCTCCCTGGGGTCCCTCCTTCATTTTATCCCTCTCCCTCTTTTAGAGCTAGTCTCACTCCTTCTCAGTATCAAGATTCTTAAAAACAATAATAACTTTCAACTCTGAAAGTTATTCTGTTTGTTCTGTATGTTTTAAAGTTGTCCTTTTCGCATTTAAGTTTCATTTCAATTCAAGTTTATTTCCATCTGGAGTTTGTTTTTGTGTAAGGTAAGGATCCGCTTCACTTTTTCCCATAAGGATGATGGATTGTTCCAGTATAATATATTGACCCCTCCAGCCTTTCCTCACTGGTCTTCAGTGCCAGCTCTGACAGCCATGTACCCCATTTTCTCCTTGTAAGCTCTTTTTCCGGACTTTCTCTGCTCCCTTGTTTTATTTGGATTGGCACAGTGAATTATTAAAAGTTTTATAAAATTATTAAAACTTACACCAAAGTGTCTTGACATTGGATAGAGCAAGTTCTTACCAGGTTTTTCTTTGTGTGTATCTTGTCTATTCTTTTTCTTTTTTTTTTTTTTAATCTTGACTATTCTTATCCCTTTGCTTTTTCATATACATTTTTAAATCACTTTGTCAAGCTTCATTTTCTAAAAAGGGAGTCCTAGCCAGGCACGATGTCTCAATCCTGCAATCCTCGCACTTTGGGAGGATGAGATGAGAGGATTGCTAAAGGTCAGTTTGAGACCTACCTAAGAAAGAGCAAGACCCCGTCTTTACTGAAAATAGAAAAATTAGCTTGGTATTGTGGCAGGGGCCTGTAGTCCCAGCTACTGGGGAGGCTGAGGCAGGTGGATCACTTGAGCCCAGGAGTCTGAGGTTGCTGTGAGTCAGGCTGACACCACTGCACTCTACCCAGGGCAATAGCATGAGACCCTGTCTAAAAAAAGGAAAAAAAGTTGAGTCCTCCTTTTGTTTCAGAGAAGATGAAGAGTGACATTTTTGGAAGGTACAGGGGAGAAATAAGATTGCTACTTGGGAAAACTCCACTTCTCATCAGATTCTCTTTTCCATCTCACCTTGAAATTTTGAATTCTTTTTTTTTTTTTTTTTTGAGACAGAGAGTCTCACTTTTTCACCCTTGGTAGACTCCTGTGGCGTCACAGCTCACAGCAACCTCCAGCTCTTAGGCTTAAGCAATTCTCAGCTTCCCGGGTAGCTGGGACTACAAGTGCCCACCACAGCACACGGCTATTTTTTTGTTGCAGTTTGGCCCGAGCTAGGTTTGAACCCACCACCCTCCATATACGGGGCCAGCACCCTACTCACTGAGCTGCAGGCGCCACCCAAAATTTTGACTTCAGTCACTGCTTGTCATTTAAAAAGTGAACCTGACAGTATCTTTAGCCATCCCTCTTTTCCTCTCCATTTTTTTTTTTTAGTAAGACAAAACCACAGAAACTTCCTTCTTTCCCCTTTATCTCCATTCATAAGGAATTTGGTTTGTGTGAATGTCAGATTAACTGCCACGGGACATGGCTGCATAGAATGTCAAGCAAGAGTGGCTCTTGGGTATTACCTGTTCCAGCAACCTTTGGAGAAAGAGAAGGTTCCAGGAGGTTATGTGGTAAGTTAGAGGCAGGAGTTGCTCTAACTTCCTAAGTTTCAAAAGACCTTTGAAACCTCAACAAGGCTTAGGAAACTGAAATTTTGAAGCTCCTTTGGCTTTGGCTTAAGATTTAACTAAGATCAGGATCCTAGATTTCATTTAGAAATGAAGACTGACTTTGGAGTGAGTTGATGAAGGAAGAACCAGGCAGCTTTTGTATTTTAGTCAAACTTTATACAGCTGTGTCTAAATCTCTCTATTACTCATGTGTATAATAGTTACTTTGAGAGTCTGATTTTTCTGCGGAGCTTTTAAGGAAAATCCATTTCATGACATTCTTTTTGATTCTTTTAACAAATTAACAAAATTCTTTTGGCATTTACGTCCATATCTTAATGTGTGTTGCTGCTTCTGGACCTGAGGACGTGGTCCTTTTGTGCACCTCCCACTGTTGCCCTGGCTCACCTGCTCCACCCAATCTCTACATAGGCTTTCTAGTTTCTGAACCATCTAAGGGCTCATTTAAGTTCTTTGAATATTATTTTAAAAAGTAAAGTGTTTTGGGTGGCGCCTGTGGCTCAGTGGGTAGGGCACCGGCCCCATATACTGAGGGTGGTGGAATCAACCCAGTCCTGGTCAAACTGCAACAAAAAATAGCCGGGCTTTGTTTGTGGTGGGCTCTTGTGGTCCCAGCTACTCGGGAAGCTGAGGCAAGAGAATTGCCTAAGCCCAGGAGCTGGAGGTTGCTGTGAGCTGTGACACCATGGCATTCTACCGATAAAGTGAAATTCTTGTCTCTACAAAAAAAAAAAAAAAAAAAAAAAGTAAAATGTCTTGTTCTAATTTCACAACTTCAAAGTCTTATCTTTCTGGGGTTATTAATAATAGGATTTTTTGAAGTTTTCTTCTCCCTGCAGAGTCTGGTTCCTGCAGGTTGCTTATTTTCTGCTCTTGGTTTTGCCCTTTTACTTAGAGGTTTTCCTTAAATGTCTGATGATCCTTGGTCAGAGACTTTAGTTGAGAAATGAGGCTTGTCAGGTGGGGGCTCTGCTCTTCCACAAAGGACCCCAGCTCCAGAATCTTGAAGGGTTTCTCCTAGGATGGTCAGATCCCTGGAGCACATCAGCCTGCTGTTGTGGAACTGAGCAGAAAAGGTCAGCATTTAGCTCAATAGTCCCTTGATCATTACAGAGTCATGAATTCAGCTGTGCCTGGAACCCCGTCCACAGGCATCTTTGTATCCTCGTCATGGGAGGTTCCAGTCTTCTGCCAGAGTAGGGTGGGGATCTAGAGGCATAAATGCTTCTTAAACAGATTTTTGAACAGTTAACCATGTTTTTACCCCTGAATATTAAAGGGACTTACCAGGTGATACAGTTGGTCAGTGTGCATCACCATCTAAAGAGACCGTCTTTTGGTGTTTTCTGAGAAGAGAGGGTTGTTAGATGAGCAAGAATGGCCGTAATAGAAACACTATCTTGTAGTGTGGGCCAGGCAGGGAACTCATCCTCGTTCCAGAGACTGGCTGCCCATCTGTGGGCCACCTTAAAGACTTACCATGTCCTCTAAAATTAGTCACTCTGTGACTCTTGAAAAAAGATGAAGAGTATGTCATTGAAGCTAACATCAGATTTGTGATAGGATCTCATGCATCTCCTCTACAAATTTGCTACCAAATGGCAACCAAATTGAGGATCCCTTGAGGCCCAGGCCAAATGGCCCTGCTGTGTGACACATCCTCATCTCACATTTCCCCTTGATCAGTCCCAATTTGTCATCCAGAGCTCTTCCCAGCACCTCTGCCTCTCTGAGCATGACTTGAGCTGACATGTGGTACATTCCAGCTACCTGACTTACATCAAGCTGTCAACAGCAATCAAACGTAATGAGAACATGGCCAAAGGTCTGCAGAAGGCCCTGCTGCAGCAGCAGCCAGAAGATGACAGCAAGCGCTCCCCCCGGCCCCAGGACCTGATCCGGCTCTATGACATCATTCTACAGGTGAACCTTGAGGACTGGGGAGGCAAGCACCTGTCCCTTGCCTGTGTTGAACACAAAATGACTTAACTCTGCATAGCAAAAGAGCTATGACAGGGCGGTACCTATGGCTCAAAGGAGTAGGGCACTAGTCCCATATGCCAGAGGTAGCGGGTTCAAACCCAGCCCTGACCAAAAACTGCAAAACAAACAAACAAACAAAAAAAAAAACTATGCCAACTAGGAGCTAGGCAGTAGCTAGGTAAAAGACAAAGGTCTTATACTAGTTCAGCAGTCTGTGAGCCCCTGTGTTTCAGATGTGTTGATGTGTGTGTGTGTATATATATATATATATATATATATTTTATTTTTTATTTTTTTGCAGTTTTTGGCCGAGGCCGGGTTTGAACCCACCACCTCTGGCATATGGGGCCAGCGGCCTACTCTTTTGAGCCACAGGTGCCGCCCCGTGTTGATGTATATTGACTAGTAAACCCATAGTTACTCCTCATGTACTTCACCTGTGTAAGATATCCTCCCAGGTGCTGGGAAACATACTGAAACATGAGTCCCACTGTCCCAGCTCCCTGGGAGTTTGTCAGTAAGACTGAGGGAGCCACCAGCTGGGATGGTCCAAGATGTCTCTGAAGGTGGATGAGAAGTGGGTTGAGTTGTAAAGGAAAAATGGGCTTTCAGTGTCAGAGGAACAGAGGCAACACCAGGTGTGGCTTCTGCCAAGTGACATTTCACAAACTTCTCCCCATTATTTTGAGCCCAGGCTTCTCCTCCCTATCCCCATCTGTTCTTATTAGATCTTCTTTCATAAACTCTATCTGAGGTCTTCTCTTGATGAATTTTCTCGTTGTATCCGTTGTATAGAATCTGGTGGAATTGCTCCAGCTTCCTGGCTTAGAGGAAGACAAAGCTTTCCAGAAGGAGATAGGCCTCAAGACACTGGTGTACAAGGCTTACAGGTAATACCATTGTCCAGGCAGGGCTTTCCTCAGACTCCGAGAGCATGCCCTGTCCCGTGGGAGATAGGATTGTCAGCCCTTGACTCTGTGGTTGCTTTGCCTGTCATCAGAAGATGGACAGCCCAGCACCTTCAGGGAAAATCTCTCCTAAAGGTTCCAGCCAATAGAGTCCGGCATACCTCCCTTGCTTGCTCCATAGATAGGTGAGGAGAGTTGGAGTGTGCGGACACTGAACTTGAAGTCTTCCTCCTCTTTCTTCCTTCCTCCCCATGGAAAAGGGACATGCACAAATAAGGGTATTAATTAGCAGAGCCAGAGTGGGCAGTTCAGGAAACTTGGACCGAATTGGGATAAAGCTTGACTTCTCAGTAACTTAAACAAATCATGTTATTTGTAACTTGGAAGTAGGCTGGGTAGCAAGATTGGAGTCTAGCCAGAATAGCAGAGTAGGGTCATGTGCATTCATGCCCTTTTCTGGCCGTCAACCCCAGTGCAGTGTGGCCCTCAGGGTGCCTCATCTTTGCTTATATGGCCCTCTCTGTTCTATCATTGCCCAGCAGCACCCAGGCTTTGCTAAGCCCAGTAGAGGAATTTCAGTTAGGAAGAAGCTTCTTTGGGTTTGTTTTTCAGTAAAGAGATGAGCACAGAAGAACACTTAGGACTTAGATGTGTAGTCATGTGGGGGGGGATTTATATTTGAACCAGACAATATTCTTCCTTTTGCCTGTCCCTGACCCAATTTGGAAACTCCCCTTCTTTGCAGAGTCATCTGTAAGTAAAAGACGGTGGCTCAGTATTGGACCTACATGGTCATCTATGATAGCTGGAAAGAGCTTGCAATTTCGCTGAACAAACCTGAACGTTTACAGTGTACGGGGTCTTCCCAGCTATGATCTTGGGTTTAGAAACCTATTTCCATATGTAAAATTGAGACTAAGCTGCAGTGCAGGCCTTGGTCTTGGACACTTGTTACTTTAGAATGCTTTTTGGCTCTTTTCTCCTCTCCCTCAGGTGTTTTTTCATTGCTCAGTCCTATGTATTGGTGAAGAAGTGGAGTGAAGCCCTTGTCCTGTATGACAGAGTCCTAAAATATGCAAACGAAGTAAATTCTGATGCTGGAGCCTTCAAGAACAGCCTAAAGGTGAGTCCTTGATCTCTCCTTGTTTCCAAGCCTTAGCAGGTCATGGAGTGAGCTGTGGAGAGGCTATAGGGGTGCACCAGCTAGGCCCCCTGCTCAGGCTGGCCTCGCTGGTTGTCTGGGAACCTCATATAGCCCTGACTGCCAGGGATCTGCAGGCTGTGTAATTCATGGCTGTATCCCACGCTTGAGGAGGGTCAAGATAAGAAGGAGAGCTATTTCTCTAGATTAAAAAAAAAGTAATTGGCTTGGTGCCGGTGGCTCAAGCAGCTAAGGCACCAGCCACATACACCTGAGCTGGCAGGTTTGAATCCAGCCCCGGCCCGCCAAACAACAATGACGGCTGCAACCAAAAAATAACCAGGCGTTGTGGCGGGCGCCTTTAATCCCAACTACTTGGGAGACGGAGGCAGGAGAATCGCTTGAGCCCAGGAGTTGGCAGTTGCTATGAGCTGTGATGCCACAGCACTCTACCCAGGGCGACAGCTTGAGGCTCTGTCTCCAAAAAAAAGTAATCTTGCACTTTAGGAGGCCAACATGGGAGAGTCAATTGAGCCCGGAAGTTGAGACCAGCCTAGGAAATAGCCAGACCCTGTCCTTACAAAAAATAGAAAAATTAGCTGGGCATAGTGGTGTAGGCCTGTAGTCCCACCCTCTTGGGAGGCTGAGGCAGGAGGCAGAAGGATCTCTTGAGTCCAGGAGTTTGAGACTGCATTAAGCTATGAAGATGCCCCTGTGCTTAACCCAGGGCAACAGAGTGAGACCCTGGCTCAAAAAAGAAAAAACAAACAAAAAACCCCAGAAAAGTTGAAGTACATTTTCAAACTTGGCTAGTTGAAATTCCTAGAAAGATTTTAAAAGGAGTCTGGGTCCCTTCCCCAGAGATTGCAGTTCTAATTGGTTCTGGGGGGGATTTGGAATGGGCATTGGGATTTCTAAAACCCCCCAGTGATTCTAACGTGCAGCAGAGTCGAGAACCACCTTCCTGCACAGGAGTTATGCTAGACCAACAGCAGCTGGAGAGCTTGCCAGAAATGCAGAGCAGACTCTTAGGCCCCACTGCGACCTGCAGTCAGAGCCTGCATGAGACCACCAGGGAGTTGGGTGTCCACTAGAACTCAAGCACTGCTGACCTTAAGTACAGCAATGAAGGCCTTGCTTTATTACTGATTGTTGGATGACAACTAGCTTCTTAAGCATGTAGACTGCTGTGATGATGTAGAGCTTGTTAAAATGTTGGCTGATCCAAGGAATCCATGTATATTTTGTAAGTAGAGACTGTTTAGAAAAGCAAACTGAAGTTACTATGTTAGTGTAGTCGTATGCCCGTGTGTGAGAGCTGCGCAGGAGGAACCCTTGCTGTTTGTTTGGCCAGGAGGATAAAGTAGAAACCAGATTTCTGTTTTCAAAGGGCTTGTGGTTTAGTGGCAGCTACAGACGTGCGCACAGGAGCTGATGTGTGAATACAAAAGTAGTGAGAGAGGCCTGGAGCAGAGGCAGAGGGATGGGAAGGACAGATGGGTGTGGCAGCTGCTGCCACAATGGGATGTCATCTCTGGACAGGAGAAAATGATACCTGTCTGATCTCATGTGCCGAATGGTTTTGTAGACAGTGTCATAAAATGGAGGCCTGAAGGATTCTGTGGTGTCCAGGCCTTGTCAGTCATTCCCATGATGCCAAGTAAGAGGCCAAGAAGAATGCATACCCCTTAGAAGCAGCGGGATGTGGCAGGGAAGAGCTTACACCTTTATTTTTTATTTATTTATTTATTTTTTTTCCCCCCCAGTAACTTAAACAAATCAGGGCCAGTGACCTGGTTCTGAATCTCAGCTCTGCTACCACTGGGGGAACATGACCTCTCCATGCTTCGGTTTTCTCTCTCTCTTTTGTTTATTTGTTTTGTTTTTTTTTGGAGACAGAGTCTTTGTCACCCTCGGTAGAAGACGTCACACCTCACAGCAACACCAAACTCCTGGGCTCAAGTGATTCTCTTGCCTCAGCTCCTTGAGTAGCTGGGACTACAGGTGCCTGCCACAATGCCCAGCTCCTTTTTTTTTAGAGGTAGGGTCTCACTCTGACGCAGACAGTCCACCCACCTCGGTCTCCAAAAGTGCTGAGATTATAGGCGTGAGCCACTGCGCCCAGCCGTGCTTCGGTTTTCTCATCTGTGAAATGAGAGTATGAACTACCTCAGGATTATTGAGAATATTAAACTAATGATTATGTGAGCTGCTTGGAATAATGCCTGGCTTGCAGTATGTGATAAATGTATTAATATTATCATTATCATCATTACTGTTTCCAGGCATTATTACTTAAGCTGTGACATAGCTTTTCCCATTTGAAATAGGCTAGGTTTTTGTTTTGTTTTGTTTTAATAGGGAGAACCTTTGAAAAGGTCTAAAATCATATGATAATACCAGTGGAATTGCTTAATTCAGGTTAGCATGGTACGCCTCTCTGACCCAGCCTTGGCCTGGCAAAACGCATTTTCTGAATCATTACAGGACCTGCCTGACATGCAAGAGCTCATCACTCAAGTGCGGTCAGAGAAGTGCTCCCTGCAGGCCGCGGCCATTCTAGGTGAGCCCCTGGCCACATCAGGCGTGGACTTGTATAGGAGGCTTTAGAGAAAAACTATCGTGTTGTCCCTCCTCCTGTTAACTATCTTCCATACATCTGTGCTAGCTTCGCTGGGCTGACAGCATTGGATCTGGAATTTATTGTCTGTTTACATCCCTTCTCGACAGAAGTCAATTCGGACCCAGGAGGGAAAGGGCTTAGTTCCCCACCTGCTGGCTACCTTTGCTCTTGGGATTTAGAAGCCATGTATGTGACAAGCCTCATGTGTGAGTGTATCTGTGCTAAGTCCTTGTTCTCACTGAATGTCTAAACTTTCAGATGCCAATGACTCCCATCAAACCGAGACTGCCTCCCAAGTCAAGGACAATAAGGTACATCTGGGCTGTGGCTTTTGAAGAATAAAAAGTAGGATTAGTAATCGTTAGGAATGTGTACTCATTTATAGAGCAGTGGACCCTCGACTTCTAAGGAAACACCCCACTTCCCTCCCTTCTCTTACTCAGAGACCTGAAAGCTGCCTGTATACTGTGTAGAACTACACTTTATAAAGGGATTTGTTCCGTCATGTTTGCATTTGGTCAGGGGGCTGCATAGGTGGCCCTGAGGTTCCCCAGCTTCAGCCACCCGGACTCTAGCTTGTCCCTGTTTGGATTCAGTCAGGGGGCTGCACAGGTGGCCTTGAGGTTCCTCAGCTTCGGCCACCCAGACTCTAGCTTGTCCCTGTTTGGATTCAGTCAGGGGGCTGCACAGGTGGCCTTAAGTTTCCTCAGCTTCGGCCACCTGGACTCTAGCTTGTCCCTGATAAGCTGAGGAGCTGTTGCTGTGCAGTACAGCCCCCATGGGTGCTCTAGCTCGTGTGAACAACAGACCCCCCTGCCCCAACCCCAGGCTGCCCTGCTCTTAACCTGTCTGGGTTTCAGGGACTCTAACCTGTCAGGTAAGGGCATGGTAGCACTGCTTCTTAGTAGATTGTGGGGATTGAATGAAATGGTGCATGTAAAGCGCCAGACTAGGCACTCAGCACATAGTGGATGTTTCATGGAGGGTCTTTTCTGATTAACACCCAGATCCCTCCCTTTGATTTGACTTCCAGCCTCTGGTCGAACGGTTTGAGACATTCTGCCTGGACCCTTCCCTTGTTACCAAGCAAGCCAACCTTGTGCACTTCCCGCCAGGCTTCCAGCCTATCCCTTGCAAGCCTCTCTTCTTTGACCTGGCCCTCAACCATGTGGCTTTCCCACCCCTTGAGGACAAGTTGGAGCAGAAGACCAAGAGTGGCCTCACTGGATACATCAAGGGCATCTTTGGATTCAGGAGCTAACCAGGCTCTTCCTCAGGGGCAGGGGGAGATGCTGACTCTTAATCTGTATTGTGAGAAAATCCCAGCAAGTTTCATGATATTAAATCCAGGTCTGCATTGGCCCAGGGCAGGAGTTTGACATCTTCAGCCCTGAGTTGCTATGTCTTGTGTGTTTGTGCACTTAACGTTCTTAACCGGTGTGTTAGGAGGAACCCTGTCGTCTTCTGGTAGATGTGTTCGGGGTTGTTCTGTCTCCTGTAACTCCTGGGAGAAGGGCCACTGGGAGCCGTGGCTGGTTGGTAATGCATTCTGGGGGCCCACACCAGGCATGGACAGGGCCTTGGAACATTTTGTCAAGTTTCTTCAGTACCATGGATTTGAAATGAACTCTTTCTTCCTTGCTGTGAGCATCCAGAATCCCTTGAACAGTTTGTCTATGACTGAAACATTGGCAATGTCACCCCCAGAATTACGGTCAGCCTTATTTCTCTTCACCTTCAAGTGAACGCTAAGAAGTTTCAGAACAAGCAGAGAGCTCTATTTTTAGAAGAAATGTGTTGCATTCAAAAATGATGAAACCAAATCTTATATTAAAAGGCAAACACGGTGGAGACTGTGCCTGTGTTTTACGTGTGCTCCCTCAGGTGTGATCCCTCTTCTCCCTGGGACCCGGTGGTATGACCCCATGAGGTCCAGTGTGTCTTGACTTCCTGGCAGCCGTGTGAGGCTAATACTAGATTTGGATGAGTTAGAGGCACTGTTTTTTTTAAGGAGTTTCCAATCTGTAGTTTTGAGCTGCAATTCCATTTTAATCAATCTCCTTTCTTGCCCCTTTTTTCCTCAGTCACCCTTTTTTACTTGTATTATGACATCAATAATACAAGTCATGAAAGCAATGTAAGAAAGCAAAGAATAAAAGTGATTTAAACATGAGATGTACCTGACACCTCTGAGTCCCTTCGAAGATCAAAACTCCTTTGTCCTATAGGAAAGAAAATCCACCATGAAAAATGTTGGCTTAGGTGGCTAGGCAGGGCAGCTCATTCCTGTAGTCCTGACACCCCCGAAGTGGCAGGATCACTTGAACCCAGGAGTTCCAGAAAAACCTGGGCAGCAAAAAATTAAATTACCTAGGCAAAGGAGCAGGCACCTGTAGTCCACTACTTGGGTGACTGAGACAGGAGGATCACTTGAGCCCAGGAGTTGGAAGTTGCAGTGAGCTATGATTTTGTTACTGTACTCTAGCCTGGTGACAAAAAGAAAAAAGTGACTTAGATGTGTCAGACATCAGACTAGTGGATTCAAAGGAAAGGCCTTGTGATCAAAGATCTGAGAGTATTATTTCAAGGTGGAACCCTGCTGTGAGCACAGCCATCCCCCCTGTTTTCCCAGCATGTAGCAGGAGCTAGAAGGGATGGTGGGGTGATGAACTGGACTTGTCAGGTGTGTTTTGGCAAGGAGTCTGGAGATCCTTGGAGGGAAGATCTCTTCTCCAGGATTTACTTTGGGTCAAAGAGCCTCAGGAAGTTGATTTTTATTTATTTATTTATTTATTTATTTGGAGACAGAGTCTCTGTCGCCCTGGGTGGAATGCTAGGGCATCACAGCTCACAGCAACCTCCAGTTCTTGGGCTTTACGGATTCTCCTGCCTCAGCCTCCCAAGTAGCTGGGACTAAAGATGCCCGCCACAACACCCAGCTATTTTTTGTTGGCAGTTGCCACTGCAGTTTTAGCTGGCCGGGGCTGGGTTCTAACCTGCCACCCTTGATATATGGGGCTGGCGCCTTATCCACTGAGCCACAGGTGCTGCCCAGGAAGTTGATTTTTTAATTAAAATTTTCCTCATCTGTGCCACACAATGTGGGGATACCCTTACCCCCTGGAAGATGTGGCACAGGTGTTGGTCTCAGGTTGAGTTCCTGGGCTTTGATCAGGCCACTGCCTCTGACAGGCTGAGGGGACATTGAGGAGCAGGCTTCATTCTTATCCCCACCCATCCTCCCAGGTCAGCCTCCAGGGTGAGGCTATGCTGTCCTCCAGCTCTGAGAAGCCAATTCCAAGCACCCCGTGCAGGCAGTCTCCATTCTGCCTGTGCTGGGGTCCGTGGCGGGATCTGGCTCTGTTCTCATCTTCCTTGGACAGTGTCCTTTTGTCTTGCTCCCCCCTTGCCCCCCACCCTATTCTAGAGTGCTGGCCTCCATGGGGACCCAGAATCCAGACGGTGGGGATGAAGATGGAGATCATTCAAATTGTGCCTTCTCATTTCTTTCTTATGGCCCCTCTAGGAATTCTGTCCCTCCCAGGTTGCCTGCTAGGCACTCTGAGTAGTATTGGCTGTTACTGGCCAGTGATGCTGTTTAATTTTAAAAGTTTGTGTTTACAAAGGAAGACAGACCTGACAGAGCTGAGGTCTCCGTTAGCTTGCACAGTCCTCTCAGAGGACCCCTGGACATTATACAGTCTCTGTCATGGGATAGAGTACCAAAAGCAGGACCCCTTCCTGTCCTCAACCCCAGGAAGCGGCTCTGCCTCTGATGGGAACAGGTTACAAGTGGGGCCCTTGCTGCCTATGGGTGAGAAGGACACTTAGGAGGCTACACAGTCCTACCTTCCCACAAAGCAGGAAATGCATATAAGGTCATACATGCCTCAGTTGGAACTGCACTTTGTTTCAAGTGAGTTTTCCTCCAGTCCCTCTTTCCTCCCGTGCCTTCCAGATGGACCCTGCAAGAGTCTATCTCACCCTGGTGCAGTGTCTCACACCTATAATCCCAGCACTCTGGGAGGCCAAGGCCAATGGATTGCTTAACCTCACGAGTTGGAGACCAGCCTGTGTAAGAGCAAGACCTCATCTCTACCAAAAATGAAAAACTGAGACAAGAGAATCAAGGACAAGAGCTCAAGAGTTCAAGGTTGCTGTGAGCTATGATGCTACAGCACTCTGCCCAGTGTGACAGAGTAAAACTCAGTCTGAAAAAAGAGATCTTAGTGTCAACAGGAGGAGAAGCAGACCCCAGACAGGTTTTTCAATACCTTTATTCTTGAAAAACCTGCCTGGGGTCTGCTGTGCAAATGTTTTGTTTCCTTGTGTGTTGAGCGGTCTCAAGCTGAAGAAAGATTAGTGGCCAGCCCTATTGGGCTGGAGTCCGAGGGGCGCAAGGCAGGAAGGGCTTTGCTGGCTGTTGCAACTCAGTCTCCTGGTTTTTTCTCTTCTCACACAGTGTTTTGATGTACTGTCTCCTCTTTGGCTTTACATTTAGTCAAGTGAGCAGATTGGATTCCCTGTTTGAAATCAAACATTGCTGGGCTTGCTTCCCATCTTATTTCCCTGGTGGCAACCTAAGCAATTCAGAGTGACCATAAGGGTGACAGTCTGTGATGGGAGTGTGCCCTAAAGTCACGGACCCTGGGCTACCACCAGGTCTTTCCTCCCCAAAACTGAGGTGATGGCTTCACCCCACTAGGGGAGGAAAACTGTCACCAGGGCCTTCAAGGGTGGAGACTGCTCTGTTCACCGTCTCGACTGAGGCAATGCTGATTTTTCACATACTAGGCATCATTAATTACACAAAAGCCCTAATTGATCACAGAATTCTAAACAGCACATTGCTGTCTGCAGCTTTGAGAAGGCTGGAACATTTAGAGGTCTAGGAAAATATCCAAAGATAGCAAAAATATGTGTTGGTTCTAAGGTTTTGTTTGAAGACACTTGTTGCTACAGAGGAGATGGAAACCAGATTTAAACTGTAAAATTTATTGATGTTCCAAAGCAAAGAGAATAAGTTGGAAACTGCCTGCATCCTGACAACACCGTCTAGAAGAATCTAACCTGTTGGTCTGCTAGGTGTTAGAGAGCCTCCAGGTTGCTTGCACTGCCCTCGGCAGACTGGGAAGGCAGGCTGTGTAGCTGACAGTCCCCAGCCTGTGCTCAGAGGCTCTGAGCACTGTCTGAGACAAGTCAGGGTCACCTAGAGCTATTATTATTTGGTACAAGTTTAAGAAAATATCTCAAATGGCAAATACTGGTGGAATACTCAGGGGGTCTGTGACCTGAGGCCTATTGACCTGGGGCTTTTGTCTGGCCTCTGCCGTGTGGACAGGATCCTCATTCTGCCTTACGCTCCACCAGAGGCCATCTGTCTGGTGAGTTGCTCTGCGGGGCTGAGACCTGCAGGGAACATCTCCAAGGCAAGCAGGGCACTGCTCTCCCTCCTTCAGCCATCCCTCTGCCCTGGTGATTCTGTGTGGGAAATGACAGCCTTGTCTCTCTGTGGTCCCTGCTTGGAGCAGATAGTTTCGTTCACTTCTGGGAACCGCAGCTCAGTCTGGTGAATGAATACTCCCTACTTGGGAAAGAACCACATTCTTTCTAATAGAAGGCTAACCTTTCCCAGGGATCTTCTGAGAAACAGTGTGGTTGCCACAGGCAGGTACCTGGGCCCACGGAAGATGAATAACATTTGTGCTCTCATCTGTGGAATGAAAAGGCGTGTGGCTACACAACGGCCTGGCCACTCCGTGACACTTACACTTACCACACCGCCCCACAAGAGATATGCTGCTGGGAATGCAGGAGCCCAAGGCCCACCAAGGCCACGGATTCCTGCCCTGATGCTTGTGGGTGTGTGGCCCTGCACGGGCTGCTTAGCCTCTGGGCACGCTCCATCCTGGTAAGACAGGGATGGCTATTTCTCAAACTTGCCAGGAGGAAGAAAATGCCCAGTAACCAGGCAACAAGGAGATTCCCCTGGGATGGTTTGAGCCTGGGATCAGCCCCAGCTAGTGGGGATACTGGGCTGAGAGGGGAGCCTGGGCCGTTGTCTTTTTCCTTCCAGGGCTAAGTTCACCTGAGTCTAAGCAGCACCACTGGGACAACAGGTTGGGGCCAATGAGCTTCCCTTGTGTGCCTGTCAGTTTGGTGTCCCCTTTGCAATTTCTGGGCAAAAAGGACAAATCAGGCAGGTCTATCCCTCAGCTTTGAGGACTTCTTTTGTTTTTGTCTGTTTTATAAACCTCCCTCAGACTGTGAACAGGGCCTGGTGCCACTGGATGCCTGCTGTTGAGGTACAGCTGATAGACTGTGTTCTCATCATGGGCATAGTTGGCAGCCGCTGTCAGACATGGCCTTGTGTACAGGAGGGCTACAGGTGCCCAGTGGCTAGTGAGGATAGCCACTACCTTAAGAGAACCCAGAGCCTAACAGGCCCAGCAACACTGGGCAGGCTGCAGGCTTCTGGAATGCAAGGATGGCTTGTGCACCAGGCAGCTACAGGTGCCAGGAGGTGAGAGCTACACTGGCCCAGGGGCACAGGGACTACCTGCTGTAGCCCAAGGATAAGGACAGGGGATTTGTTTGTAGGAAGGGCAGATGTTCTGAAGTAGCCTTGGACTTGAGCCATTTAGTATAGGGACTCCCACCCTTTTGACATAAGCAAGGTTTGGTTAGTTTTTGTCTTTTTTTTTTTTTTTCCAGTTGCTAGACCCTGCCTGCAAAAGGCCTGGAAGGAATCACCAGCACCTGTTTCTCCCCCTTCTTGTCTAGTCAGGCCCTCCGTGCCACCTCCTGCTTCCCTCCAGGCAGACTTGGCATTTATCTTTCTCAGACTTGTAGCCAAAAGAGCCTCCTCCAGACAGCTCTGCCAGTCCAGAGGCCACAGGCTCTGTTCCTGCAGACAATGGAAGCAGCTTCATCCCTTTAGCTCCCCACTCCACCAGGCTGCGTTCTCTCCACGCCCAGCTAATAGAGGGCACAACTGCTGCTTGGCCGGCCAAGGAAGCATCAGGGAGGCAGAGCTGTCATTCAGCTTTGGTCCAAGGGTCTGGAGGCAGAGCCTTTGAACAAACATAGGGCAATTTCCTGAGATGGCAAAGCCTTTCCCCATCAGGGAGCATATGGAAGCCTGCCATGGCTCCCAGGCAGAGAAGGCAATTGCCACCATCTGCTGCAGCAACAAGAAAGATACCCTCCTTGCAGGAGCCACTGAGCTGGAGGAGGGCAGTCATCCAAGGGCTGAATACCCAGCACATTTGCCACATGGCCTGGCTGCACAGCTTGGCAACCCTGGAGCTCATTGCTCCCAGTCTGATCAGCCCTCTTTGCTCAGGCCCCAGGCATAGTGCCTTGACAGCTGCCCACATCAGACTGGAGCTCCACACTTGAGGAGTGAGTAAGCTGCCATTGACAGACTTGACACAGGGCTGAGAGAGCCTCAGGGGTCATTTCATCTTAAATGTCTCAATCCACAGACAAGACAGCCATGGCCAGGGAAGGGGAAGGACCCAGCAGAGTTTCAGGGGCAGGACAGAAGCCAGTCCTTCAAAGTAGGGAGATACTCTCTTCTTACATAGCTCAAAAAAAAATTAAATAAAAAATAAATTTAAAATACAAGAACACATGGCAGGAGCTGAGGCTAGGAAGGCTGAAAGTTGGGCAACCCTGTCGGCTTCTGGGAGCTGTTCTATAGAATTTTTTTTTTTTTTTTTTTTGGTTGGGGATTCATTGAGGGTACAATAAGCCAGGTTACACTGATTGCATGTGTTAGGTAAAGTCCCTCTTGCAATCATGTCTTGCCCCCAGAAGGTGTGGCACACACCAAAGCCCCACCCCTCTCTCTCCTTCCCTCTCTCTGCTTTTCCTTCCCCCCCATGACCTTAATTGTCGTTAATTGTCCTCATATCAAAATTGAGTACATAGGATTCATGCTTCTCCATTATTGTGATGCTTTACTAAGAATAATGTCTTCCACTTCCATCCAGGTTAATACAAAGGATGTAAAGTCTCCATTTTTTTTAATAGCTGAATAGTATTCCATGGTATACATATACCACAGCTTGTTAATCCATTCCTGGGTTGGTGGG
>CAUYPK010111724.1:0-13588 GCA_963574355.1 Loris lydekkerianus | reverse complement strand
GCTTGAAAAGTTTCAGCAGAGTGATCTGCAGTCATTCTAATATTCTTCCCTTTGTAGGTAATGGATTTCTAACGTCTGGCTGCTTTCAGAATTTCCTCCTTCATATTAACTTTAGTGAAATTGATTATGATGTGTCTGGGGGATGTCTTATTCAGGTTGAGTCGTGCTGGGCTTCTGAAACCATCTGATATCTGAATTTCAAAATCTCTTGTTATGTCTTGAAAATTCTCTTTCATAATTTTATGGAGAAGTGTCTTTGTGCCTTGCAAAGCCACTTCATCGCTTTCAGGGATTCCAATGAGGTGGATATTAGCCTTCTTCGAATTATCCCTGAGCTCTCTGAGAGAATGATCTGTTTTTGCTCTCCATTTCTCTTCGTCTTTGAGAGTTTGGGAGCATTCAAAAGCTTTGTCTTCAATGTTAGAAATTCTTTCTTCTGCTTGCTCCACTGTGTTACTGAGGTATTCTACTGTATTTTTCAGATCTTTGAGGACTAAAAATTCTTGCTTCAGTTTGTCAAGATCTTTGGTGGTTTTGTCTTTAAATTCATTGCATTCTTGAGACAACTTTTGAATTTCTCCTTGAATTGCTAATTCCAACTTTTGAATTGCTCCTCGAACTGCTAATTCCAACTTTTCCTTCATTCTATTAATCTTGTTTGCAATCCAAATTCTGAATTCGATTTCTGACATCTCAGCCATCTGTTTATGAATGGGATCTTCAGTTACATCAGCCATATGTTTCCTTGAGTGGGTTGATCTACTCTGGTTATTTATGTTATCAGAGTTTTTCCACTGATTCCACCCCATGATTATTTTACACCATTTGACTTTTTGCCTGGAGCTTTGCCAAGGACCTGTACAGTACTACGGCCTGAGAAACTGGGGACCTGTTTGGTGTGGTTGAGCTAAGTGGCTCTGTCTTGTTTTCAGCAGGTCTCTGTCTGACCCTAGTGAAACAGTTACTCTGGGTTGAAGTTTCAGCTGTGGAGAAATACTAGCAATTAAGTCACCCCACCCCCCATAGGCAACAATTGGCAAAGGAAAATCAAACCTTCCTACAACCAAACAACCAGGGCACCACTTGGATAGTTCTTGGGCAATTGGCTCTGTTAAAAAGGTCCAAATCAATTGTCTCAGTCAGCATCTGTCTCAGGTGGAAGAGTTTAAAAGTTTTCTGGCAACTAGATTGCAGGGGTGTGCTGACAACTCAAATTTGACTTTCTCCGGTGCTCTGTGAAGTCAGGAGGACCCACCCAGGAAATAGATTAGCCTGGGAAGGTTGATGCCTCCTTCCCCACCTTGCACCTCTGTCACACCCAGTCACTGACAACACCGCAGGGCTGTGACCCAGTTGCCTCCAATGAGCAGGTGGGGTTTGCACCTGCCTGAATCACAAGGAAATCTATGTCTCCTTAGCCAGGCTGCTGCTCTCTGCCTCTATCGGGCAGGGGGGAGGTGAGGCCTGACAACCTCAAATGCTTGATGGAGGCTGGGGGTGTTCACTCAGTTCTAGCCCTGCCGCTGATCGATGTTACTGATGGAATAGAACAACTTTGTGGAATTAGTTTCTGTCCCGGCTAAATTCCCCTGCAGAAGAGAAGGTGTATTGAATTCTCAGAACTTGCACATTAGGCCCTGTCTTGGCTGCTGTCCGGTAGTTTGTATTCGCAGCACGGTTAGGTGTCAGTTCTAGCCTCCTGCCCTCCTTTGTCTAGGGTGATAATCCCCTGGGGGCCGAGTGTGTGTTCAGCTCAGTAAAGTAGTCCTCTGGGTCACCCCTGCCCTGGGAGTCAGCTGGCACTGTATGTGCGTTTTCTAGTTCCTGTGCTCCACCCAGGTTGGTACTGCCTCAGGCAAACCCTTTACTCACAGGGCCTGCGTTTTCATCCCAGATCTGTTCTGCTGGTTGTTGCTGCCTAAGAAGATGCCCTGCCTCCTCTAGAGTCTCATTTCTTATGCTTACACACAAAGCCTTCCACGATCTGGTCACAATCTATTTTTCCAAGTTTTTAAAAAAAAATTTCATTGTGTCTTCTCATGCACCCATGCTTTAGTCAGACTGATGTACTCTTTCTGTCCTATTTATGGTCCATGTTTTTCTTTTTCACACTTTTGCACATACTTAGGATCATCATCAGCCCATATGAATTCTTGGTGCAAAGTAGAAGTAGGTGTCTCTTCTTCAGGACACTTTACTTCCATATGTCTGAAAATTATTGTAATATATTGGTTTTTAGAAAATGTCATTCTTTTGCCTCCTACTAGAAAATTCTTGTAAAATATTTACCAATCACTCATCTTTGAAATAACCAAAAAGTCATATGTCCACATTGTGGGCTCGGCACCTATAGCTCAGTGGCTTGGGCGCCAGCCACATACACTGGAGATGGCAGGTTCGAATCTAGCCCAGGCCTGCCAAACAATGACAACTACAAGCAAAAAAAAAATCAAAAAAACAAACAAACAAACAAAATAGCCGGGCATTGTGGTGGGTGTCTCTATTCCCAGCTACTTGGGAGGCTAAGGCAACAGAATCACTTAAGCCCAAGAGTTTGATGGTGCTGTGATCTGTGACACCATGGCACTCTACCCAGGGCAACAGCTTGAGACTCTGTCTCAAAAACAAACAAAAAAAAATATATATATGTCCATACTGTGAACATTGGCCCCTTATACGTGTCACTGCTTTGCAGCAAACAAGTTGAAGAACCATGAGTAGAATCCTGCTTATATTGTTCCCTTCACCTGAAACTCCCATCCACCACCATCTTCCTATGCCCCAGGGCTACTTGAATGCTGCTTTCACAAAGCTTTCTCTGATTCTTCAAGGTGAAAAGAAATCTCCTATACAGTTTATCTGAACCTCTCTCACAGTACTCATCACTTTCTAATAGGATTCTGTTAACTTATGAGCATCTATTATTACTCTACTACATTAAATGCTCTTTTAGGGCAGGATGAATTGACAATTTACTTTTGTAGTTGCACAAGACTTGTAGAATATTAAACTTAGGGTTATTATATGTTTCAGTTTTCTAAGGACAACTGAGGTTTATACTTGTTGTTCTGACATAAATATTAATAGTGCCTTGTTTCATGCTCAAAATGTCCTAGTTAGAATGATAAATTTTGTAGTCACTCTACTTATGTGGTCTTCCCTCAGTAAATATTTTATAGATAAATACACGGATGAATAAGAGGGACTTGGTAGTCATCCACGTAGAAAAAGTAATTTAATATGTGGATTGGCCACCTAAAGTAGCTGCTCCAAATACCCAATTCAACTCATAGCAACAAAGATTTATTAATTCCTCTAAAGGAAAGGTGAAGATATTGATTAAAAGAGAGCATATACAAGCCTCTTAGAACTCGTCCATTAACTCTTCTATGCGTGTATGGAAGTAAAACGCTACAGAAATCAAGTAGGTGGAAGAGGGGTTGAGTAAATTCACACATAACTGGTATAATGCACATTTTCTGGGTAAAGGGCACACTTATAACTCTGACTTAAAATGTATAAGAGCCAATTATGTAACCAATACATGTATCCCTGTAATATGCTGATTTTAAAAAGAGAGAGGCTATATAAAAAATGAGGGTCAAGGGCAGGCCCTTTGGGGATTGCTTACATTTCAGGGATGGATAGAGGAAGAAGAGCCAACAAAGGAGACAAACCAGAAGCAGTCAGAGGTAGGAGAAAAATCATGGTAATTCGATGGAAGCCACAGAGAGAGTTTTAAGAAGGATGATGTGGTCAGCATTGGTAAAAGCTGCAATGAGGTCAAGCAGGGTAACTTGTAAGAAAAAGCCATTGAATTTGCCAATGATTAGGTCATTGCTGACTTTCAAGAAAGCAGTTTGAGTATACTGTAATAGAGTGGAGGGTGGAAGCTAGTTTGCAAAGGGTTAGGGAGTGACCTAATGCTGAGAAAGGAGTTCAGGAGAAATTTGGTTTGTGGAAGGAAGATGAGAAATGGGATGATAACTTGGGTCAAAGTCAGGAGAGCCCTGAATATAAACCTTGGGGGCAGGAACCATTTAAAATATATTACAGAGGCCAGATGTGGAGGCTCATGCCTATAATCCTAGAACTCTGGGAGGCCAAAGCAGGAGGGTACCTTGAGCTCAGGAGTTTAAGACAAGTGAGACCCCATCTCTACTAAAAATAGAAAAATTAGTGGCGTGTTGTAGCAGGTGCCTGTAGTCCTAGCAACTTGGGAGGCTGAGGCAAGGGGATCACTTGAGCCCAGGAGTCTGAGGTTGCTGAGAGCTAGGCTGATGCCATGGCACTCCAGTCTGGACACCAGAGTGAGACTCTGTTTCAAAAACCCAACTGATTATGAGATAATTTCTCTCAGTAGTGAAGAAGAAATGGGATCAAGTGTCCACATAGAGGACATAGTCTTGACAGGAGAAAGAGACACAGTGCTTTCTTTGAGACAGAAGGGTTATGGGTAGAGTACCGACCAAAGTACCGTGAATTACACAGTGTGAAGAAGGAAGTAGGGAGTGAGGGAGCCTATATGGCCACAGTCTTTGCAGTGAGGGAGGTGGCGAGGTCATATGTGAGAAGAGGGACAGCTGGGGTAGGACTGGGGGCTTGAGAACAGTGGAAACAGCTTGGATTTAGAACAACTGTTCTAAGACATTCCCGAGGGAATCAACAAGAAGCCTGCCAAGCTGCAGTGCGAGCCCAGCTGAGGTTTAAGTTCCCATACTGAATGAGATAGTTATTTCCACACAATCCATAGAAAATGTAATTCTGCAGCTCATTAGCAAAAAATGTTTTTCTTCCATCAGGAAGAGAATAAAGAAACACACACTGGCAATTTACAATGTGGCAGAGAGTTATAAGCATTTCGTCTCCCACAGAAGACTTGTTGCTCAGTTGTCTAGAAGCCTGAATGCAAACTGAACACTCCACACAGGTTGTTTGTGGTAGATTAATAACATAGACCGAAAGCCAAGGATCTTCTATTTTCAGACCCACTCAGGGACAAACCTTGAGATTCTCTGCCCAGTTCAGAGCAAAGACAAACACTGACATTTCTGTGAGACAGAGCATAAAGTTGCAAATAGCCCCTGATAAAGCCTGATTTAACCAGGCAAAGCCTTTAAGCTTACAAGCGGTGTGTCAAATCCATCAAAGGCCAAATGTCAGACGTTGCCCTTTAAAGCCCAAGTAAATGACCATAGTGCTGGTGGCTTAAGATGAGAAAAATTAAATATCCCTCTCTCCCACACAGGTAATCTTTCTAAATGTCATTTAATCACATATTCATAATTGTTACTGTTTTCTTTAAAAAGGATAACATTTGGAGACAACTGCTTGGCCAAAGTGTTAGGCATTATTTTCTTTAAAACAGTTTGCTTCCTTTGTTTCAGTAGGGAATCAGGGTGGCATTGGTCCAACAGCACAGCTGCCCAAGTGCATAAACAAGTGACTTCAATTCTCTTTTCTCCACCTCTGTAAGCAAAGTGCGAGATTCTACACATATGCACTTAATTAAGGATATTTTCATGTGTTTGTGTTGCCAGGTTCTTTCAATGGCACATATCTCAGAGGTGAGCAGTAAAACAAATAGAAGTAAGTCTTAAGACATACGTGCATAAGGTACCATAAAAGATTTCACTTAGATGTCTTTAAATTACTCACAGTTTCCCTTTTTTGTTTACTCAGTGAAAGGGTAGTTTATTAAGCACCACCTGCATTAAATTATATGAGTATTAATTTCCTTTGGAAATAATTAGCTTGTTTATGTACCATTTTCTTTAACCTCATCAGCTGTACCATTTCAGGGGCATTATAAAGGAAGTGAAAAAAAGCACACCATTTGGGAATAGTGTTTCTCAGTCTCAAGGAAAAATATGGCTTACTCACTACAGTTCCCTTTATTAACTCTGCCATATAATCCTACTTAGTAACTGGTGGGGGTGGAAATGAAAGGGGACATAGGCATAGGAATCATCTTTTTCTTTTAAAGGGTCCAGAAAACTAATTTTCTTTAATAGCAGAAATTATTGTTATTGTATTCTTTCCATGATATTTTGTTTAATTTTCACAAAAGGAAGATTTTTTTTTAGAATGACAAATCTGAGGATCAGGGAGGTTAAATGATTTCCTTTATGATCACACAGTTAGAAAATAAGTGGAAGGGTTGAGATTTGAATCCAGGTTTTCATTGTTTTTTTTTTTTTTTTTAAATTAAATCATAGCTGTGCACATTAATGCATTTACTGGGTACAATGTGCTGGTTTTATATACAAATTGAAATACAACAAACTGGTTAACCTAGCTTTCACTGCACTTTCTTAGTTATTGTGTTAAGACATTTATGTTCTACACATAGTAGATTTAACATATACCCTTGTAAAATGCACCATAGGTGTGGTCCCACCAATTATCTTCCCTCCACCCATCCTCCCTCCTCTTCTTCCCTCCCCATCCTCTTTCCCCTTCATCTTGGGCTGTAGTTGGGCTGTAGCTTTCATATGGAAGTGTGGGTGATTATACATTGGTTTCATAGTAGAGCTGAGTACATTGGATACTTTTTTTCCATTCTTGAAATACTTTGCTAAGAAGAATATGTTCCATCTCCATCCATGTAAACATAAAAGAGGTAGTCTGTATCTTTTTAAAGACTGCCTAATATTCCATGGTAGGCATACACCACAATTTATTAATCCATTAGTGGGTGGATGGGCACTTGGGCTTCTTCCATGACTTAGCAATTATAAATTGGGCTGCAATAAACATTCTGGTACAAATATCTTTGACCTAACATTCTTGGTGGTCAGTGGTGGAAGATATTTAAAAATTTTGGTATTCTAAAATTGAAAGTATCCTTAAAAGCATGTTTTTCTATGTCATGAAAGTTTATTAAGCAAGTGTATAACTTCTGTTTACAATGAATGCTCATTTTTCTTGCCTATAGCTAGCTCTCTTCATTTTGCACATTTGTTAATTCACTGACAAATTTGCTTTTCCTTAACTATTTCTTGTTCATCTCTGAGTTCCATAGAGGTACAAAAGTTTACAGTCTAAAAATATTGAAGCAGTTTACACACATGGCTGCTACATTCCAGAAGATCTCCGTTTTAACCAGCTAGTAATTATAGACTGAGCTATGCCCTGGGCCCAATCACAGCCGCTGAAACAGAACCTCCTACTGCATAAGCCTTGAGCAAAGATAATTAGAGGAGAGCACAGGTGGCAAGTCTGTTCCCTGGGTGAAGAATTATAGTCAGTTTTCACCAGAGAAATTACAGGTTGGCATGCTGTGGGCCATACTAGCAACAACCTCAGTTCTCTTTTCTAACCTCTGGCTGCTGCTTGTCTCCACTTTACTTTTAAAATTTTATTTCTGCCAGTATCTGTGGAGTGGAGGGCAGTACTCCTGAGTGGGTAAGGGTAAGCCTGTGGGGAAAGACTGAAGGGGTACATGACACGTTTCCTCATCAGCTCACTCTCTTCTCCTAGTGGTCTACTGAGTGCCCCTAGCAGCATTGTGACTGCCCCTCACCATGTTCTTGAGACTCAGGATGTACGGACATGATTGCTCATTATGTGCTCCTGCTGAATGGTATTTGACAATTCAGGCTTTTAAGCTTTTAGATATTTGTAGCCATTTTATTTTATTTCAATTTTTTACTTTTTTTATTAATATTAAATCATAGCTGTGTACATTAATGCAATCATGGGGCACAATACACTGGTTTTATAAACAGTTTGACCCATTTTCAGAGGGAGGGTGATTGGTGGGAATACACCTGTGGTGCATCTTACAAGGGTACATGTGAAACTTAGTAAATGTAGAATATAATTGTCTTAATGCAGCCATTTTATAACTCCATGTCCTAATAGGTTTCCATTGGTATGTGGACCAAATTGCAGTCCTATCTAAGAAAAAAGAATCCTGTAGGCATAAATTTTAACACCAATTCCATGAGTTCTAGCCCTACATATGAATAGCATGCATATACCCCAAAGGGGTGCAAGACCAAGAATAATAAACCAGTAAAGTCTCTAGAATCATACTATTACCTACAATTTGTAGCAAATTAACGAATGTGGAGTCAAGTCATATAAACAAAGAGAAGCCATAGTGGACTGTCTGTGGAAACAAAAATTCATAATTCTGAAGCATACACTCGGTCCTCAAACTATTGAAACACAAAGTGTAGGTACTCTAAATCTCTTCCATCTGATTTCCCATTCACTCACTAATGATTGTTTTATTTTCCTCCATTGTAATGCATTACATGAAAAGAATAACCATACTTTAGCCCTATCACTCACTACCTATTTTATGCTAATTTTTACTGTCATAAAACAAGGCAGAATGCAAAGATGAAGGGCCACTTCAAGTCTCTTAATCATGATCACTTTGAAACTGAGAAGTGTCTGAGTTTACATCTTATAATTACCAAGACAATACAAATATTGGAGTTAAGTGTATGCATCTTAATTATAATTCATTGTTCACAATCAAAGGAAACATTAGGAGTAATTCAAGACTCCTGTACACAGAAAATACCAACATTATGTGCTTGGAAATGGATATGAGAGGAAAATCCATTTTTCCTTTTATTGATTTATGTGCTACAATGAAAAATTGGTATTTGATACATGTACTTCAATTACATTTATTTTGCAAAAAGTGATGTTCACTTAGAAAATCTCATTTAGTTCTAATTGCTTCTATTTCTGGATAAGATCAATTCTTAATTGTTGCAAAGAAAGATAGACTGTTTCTTTATAAAAAATTGAGTTTAAATAATATAAGAATCACATTTCTAACATAATTTAGTCATGCTTTTCATGCATTTTTCCTTAAATTATAGTCCTTTTTCTGTTTCTTTACATGATTTTTACTTTTTTTTTAATTTTTACTTTTATTATTGGAACATTAAAATAGGTAGAAAAGAAAAAAAATTAAAGCAGGATCTCAAAAAGATATTAGGATTCCCATATTCATTGCAGCATTATTCACAATAGCCAAGAGGTGGATGCAAACTAAGAGTTCGCAAACAGGTTAATAATTAAAGGAAATGTGGTATGTACTTGCTGATGTAGTTTGGATATTTGTCCCCTGCAAGCCTCATTTTTTTTTTCTTTTTCCTTTTATTAAGTCATATATACATTGATCATGAATACATTTATGCCTGTTGGGATTCCATGTGTTGATTTTTTTGTACAAATTGGAGTGGTTACATCCAACTAATTATTATAGCTTTCACCTCATTTACTTAATCACTGTGTTAAGACATTTGTGTTCGATACTTGATAGATTTGACTTGTGCTCTTGAAATATGCTCCATAGGTGTGGTCCCACTGTTTACCGTCCCTGTATCAAACCACCCCCCTCCCCTCCCATCTCCTTCCCTTTCTTTCCTTCATTGGGCCATAGTTGTGATTCATCTTTGGTTTCATATTAGTACTGAGTACATTGGATGTTTTTTTCCATTCTTGAGATACTTTACTAAGAATAATATTTTCCAGCTCCATCCTTGTAAACATAAAAGAGGTAAAGTCTCCATCTCTTTTTAATGCTGCATAATATTCCATGGTATACATATACCATAATTTATTAATCCATTCATGGGCTGATGGGCATTTGGGCTTCTTCCAAGACTTGGCAATTATGAATTGAGCTGCAATAAGCAATCTGGTGCAAATATCTTTGTTGCAGAGTGATTTTTGGTCTTTTGGATATACGCCTAGTAGAGGAATTGCAGGATCAAATGGCAGGTCTACATTTAGATCCCTGAATGTCCTCCAAACCTCTTTCCAAAAGCAACATACTAGCTTGCATTCCCACCAGCAGTGAAGAAGTGTTCCCTTTTCTCCACATCAACACCAACATCTGTAGTTTTAGGATTTTGTGATGTGGGCTACTCCTACTGGAGTTAGATGATATCTCAAAGTGGTTTTGGTTTGCAAGGCCTCATGTTTAAATTTGATCCTCAATGTTGGAGGCAGGGTGCAGTGGCAGGTATTTGGGTCATGGAGGTGAATCCCTCAGGAATGTCTTGATGCAGTCCTCACGTTAATGAGTGAGTTCTTACTCTGTTAGTTCCTAGGGGATCTGATTGTTACAAAGAGCCTGACACTTCCGCCTCTCTATCCTTCTTGTCTCTCTATGTGATGCCAGATCCCCTTTCCCTTCCACCACAAGTGGAAGCAGCCTGAGGCTTACCAGAAGCAGATGCTGACTCGATGCTTCTTGTACAGTGTACAACCCATGCCTCAAATAAACCTCTTTTAAAATAAATTGCCTAGCCTCAGGTATTCCTTTATAGTAACATAAATGGACTAAAAACATATAATTAAATATTATTCAACCTTAAATAAGAAGGGGATCTTGTCACATGCTACAACGTGGAGGATATTATGCTAATTAGAATAAACCAATCACAAAAAAGATGAATACTGTGTGATTCTACTCATTGAAATAATCTAAAGTAGCCAATCAATTGTGGATTGCCTGCTTAAAGAAAGTAGTCAAACGCATAGAAACAACAGACAGTAGAATGGTTGTTGCTGGTTGATGGGGGAGTGAGAAATAAGTATATAGTTTCAGTTTTGCAAGATGAAAACGTTCTATAGATCTGTCGCACAGTAACATGAATATACTTAATACTACTAGACACTCAAAATGATTAAGATAGTGCATTTATTTTGTTTTTTATTGTATATATTTCAAGTGTACTACATGATGTTTTGATATACAAATGTATATAGAGAAATAATTACTATTGTCAAGCAAATTAATATATCCATCTCCTCACATAGCTGCCTTTTTTTCTGGTAAGAGCATCTTATTCCTACTACTTTTGCTATGTTCTCTGAATAAATTTTTTGTGTATTCAACATTATTAACTATAGTCATACTGTACATTAGATTTCAAGGTTTATTCATCCTACATATTTGCAACTTTATACCCATTGACCTATATATTTCTCCCTCATTTCTCCCTCCTCCTTGCCCCCCTGCCTGTAGTCTACATTTTTTAGATTCCACATAAATATTACTTATTGTATTTAGATCCTAAATACAACTAAGATCATGTAATATTTTTATTTCTATGTCTTTCAGTTAGAAAAATGTCCTCCAGGTTTGTCCATATTATCACACAAGTGACAGGATCTCCTTTTTGATGAGGGCTGAAGAATATTATATTGTCTGTACATACCACAATTTCCCCATTTATTCATGTGTGGAAAGACATTTCAGTTTTTTCCTTATCTTGGCTATTGTAAATAATGCTGCAATGAACATAAGAGCACAGATTTATTTATTTATTTTTTTGAGACAGAGTCTCACTATGTTGCCCTCAGTAGAGTGCTGTGGCATCACAGCTCACAGCAACCTCAAACTCCTGGGCTCAAGTGATTCTCTTGCCTCAGCCTCCGAAGTAGCTAAGAGCACTAATATTTTTATGGGGTGAGTATTTAATTTGGGTATATGATAGTTCTATTTTTAATTTTTTGAGGAGCCTCTATTCATTCCCTCCTCCCTTTCTCCCTCCTTCCCTTCTTCCCTCCTTTCTTCCTTGACAGAATCTTGCTATAATGCTAAAGATGATCTTGAACTTCTGGCTTCAAGTGAACCTCTCACCTCAAAAAGTAAAAATTTATACAATTTTCCATAATGGAAAATTGCATTCTCACCAACAAATTTTATGTGTTTATTACCATAATTAAAAAAAAAAAGTAAGTTTTTATGAGTCATTTAAAAAAATCTAAAAAAATAGTAAAAAAGATGAGATCATATTGGAGTAGCATGGGCCACTAATTCAAATATGACTGGTGTCCTTATAAGAAGATGGCTACGTGAAGATACATACCCATAGGAAAAATGCTACATGATAATAAAAACAGAGATTGGAGTTATGCAGCTGGAAGTGGAAGAACACCACCAGCTCCAGGAGGAAGCAAGGATGGACTCCCCTATAGGTTTTAGAGTGAATGTTTCCCTGACAACACCTCATTTTGAACTTGTATCCTCGAGAAATGTGAGAGAATAAATTGTTTGCTTTATGCCACCCAGTTTGTGGTACTTCATCGTGGCAGTGTTAGGAAATCAATACAAGCAAGGATGGTGCCTCTTTTGGTCCCTTCTGTATCCCTAGCATCTCAATAAATATTTGTTGAATTAAGAAATGGACAAAAGTAGACAGATCAGCAGTGGTGTGCTAGCAAATATTTTGACAACTGCTTCTTGGGAGGGGGCTGATTTGTAGCATATACTGATTTTCTCATCAAGGCTGATTTCAAGTTATCAAGTGTGATACCTAAATTTCTGGAAATTCAATAATGGGCACTACTGAGCAGGAAGGGGGAGATCCAGTGCCAGGAGCCAAAACTTAAGAGCAAGCTCACCATGGAAACTTATCGCAGTAAGTCAGGTGCTTGGAAGGTTACTGCCCTAGGCGAAATGAACATTCTGACCATTGGATTACCACACCTGCTACCGGGAATTCCCCACCCTCTCATATCTCATACCCCCGAGCACACTTCCTCCTCTGCTTGAGCATATATAGCTGTAAAAAAATAGTTTTTCAGAGCTTGATCAGAATCCTATCTTGCTCTCGTTTCCTCGTGTCTCTTGTCTTTTCACTCCCTCGCCTCCTACCCTAGGTCCCTGTTGAACTAGCCCTGTGGGCCGGGGCAACGGGCGCCCAGACGTGGGGCCATTTGGGTTTGGGGTCCGAGAGAGCGTTGCTTCGTAAAGGCGGGCCGGCACCTTGGATCGCCGCTTCAAGGGAGGAGCGAGTAAAGATCCACACTGTGATCGCCACTTCAATGGAGAAGTGAGTGAAGAGCCGCACTGTGATCGTCACAGAGACACCTGCCTGTGAGACAGATCTGATTTGGGTAAGTGAAGCAACGCAATCATGGGACGAGCATTGAGTAAACATGATTTATTCTTACAGGGGCTTAAAGAGTCCCTCAAGACACGAGGAACTAGGGTAAAGAAAAAGGACCTTAAGAGATTTTTTTGAATTTGTCAGTGATGTGTGCCCTTGGTTCCCTTTTGAAGGAACTATTGATGAGAGATGGTGGGCCAGAGTAGGAGATTGTTTTAAGGATTATTATAAATCATTTGGCCCTGAGAAAATTCCAGTTCAAGCCTTCTCTTACTGGAATCTTATTAATGATGTTTTAAAAATCCATAGGAAATGGCCAGATATTCAAGAAGTTATTACAAAAGGTAATAAAAAAGTTTTGAAAGACTTTCTCATGCACCCTCTATTTGTGCTTCTGTGTCTATTCCCATGCCTGAACCTGCCAATCCTATCTTGATAAAAGCTCCTAGTCCCACTGCCACTGCTACCACATTTAAGCCGGTCCCTACAGACCCCGCTCCACTAAAGGTTTATCCTTCCCTGACCCCCTCTTATTCCCAACCAGAGATGAGCCTGACATCACCCTCAATTTTGATCAGGCTTCATCTCTAGAGAAGGAAGCGCTAAAGATCATAACCCTGATTGGCCACCCTTGTCAGGATCCCCTTCTTATGCCACTGCCCCCCATTTTTTGCCCCAGTCCTCGATACAACTGATGAGGCTGACTACACCAC
>CAUYPK010111723.1:0-22061 GCA_963574355.1 Loris lydekkerianus | reverse complement strand
TAGTAAAGTATCTCAAGAATGGAAGAAAAAGTATCCAATGTACTCAGCCCTACTATGAAACTAATTTATGGCTTTCATATGAAAGCTATAACCCAGTTATAACCTAAGAATATGGGGAAGGGGGAGAGGGAGGGGAGGGAGAGGGGAGAGGGAGAGGCAGAGGGAGGGTGATAGGTGGGATTACACCTGTGGTGCATCTTATAAGGGTACATGTGAAACTTAGAAAATGTAGAATATAATTGTCTTAGCACAATAACTAAGAAAATGCCAGGAAGGCTATGTTAACCAGTGTGATGAAAATATGCCAAATGGTCTATAAAACCAGTGTATGGTGCCCCATGATCGCATTAATGTACACAGCTATGATTTAATATTAATAAAAAAAACCTTTATTAACAATAACATTTTCAAGAAAAATAAAAAAGTAAAACCTGAAATGGGTGCTTGATCTCACACAACAGAAATAGATTCCATGAAGCCAAGAACCAGACCAGGGCTGATCCCTGCATGCTGTGGGAGGTGCTGTCCTCAGGGCTGGTCTCCACAGAGGCTGGACTGTCGCAGAGGCAGAGGGAGGACTGTGTTTGCACAGGAGCCTGTTGTAACCTACCTAGTTAGTGCTGTGCCTCCAGGGGCCTGCCCATCCTTAAGACACCTGGCTCTCCCTGGGCAGATTCTCCCTTCCTCTTCCAGGGAGGAGACTCACATCAAGAGCCACCAGGATGGAAGAAAAAGTATCCAATGTACTCAGCCCTACTATGAAACTCATTTATGGCTTTCATATGAAAGCTATAACCCAGTTCTAACTTAAGAATATGGGGAAGGGGGGGGAGGATGGGCAGAGGGAGGGTGATTGGTGGGATTATACCTGCAGTGCATCTTACAAGGGTACATGTGAAATTTAGTAAATGCAGAATATAATTGTCTTAACACAATAACTGAGAAAATGCCAGGAAGGCTATGTTAACCAGTGTGATGAAAATGTGTCAAACTGTTTATAAAACCAGTGTATGATGCCCCGTGATCGCATTAATGTACACAACTATGATTTAATATCAATTAAAAAAAAAAAAAAAACACCTTTATTCTTCCTAATTGACCCTATTTGCATGGCACTTCACCCAATCTCATGACTTTAAATCCCATCTGTACACCAACAACTACACACCAACTACAAATTTTATATTTCTGAGTTAGGAAATAACTTGCAATAACCTATTCTTTCTCTGTGTCCTTCCTCTACTATAACCTACTCCTAAAACAGCAGCCAGCCCTATTAAAGATAAGTTCTCTTTATACTTACCTACAATGCTCTATATATATAGAATCAAAACTCTGCTTTGTCTCTCTGATCTTGTCTTCTTTTACTCTTCCCTGTGCTTGCTTTGTCCTAGTTAAAAATGGTGCCTTTTGGGCGGCGCCTGTGGCTCAAAGGAGTAGGGCGCTGGCCCCATATGCCAAAAGTGATGGGTTCAAACCCAGTCCCGTCCAAAAACTGCAAAAAAAAAAAAAAAAAAAGGTTTCTTTTTCTTCTTCCAGCAAGCCAGATATTTCCCTGCTTTACTCAGGACCTTTGCTTTCCCCTGTAAAGCTACCTCTTTCATTTTCTATCTCCCTTCCCTTTCAAACTTTGTTTCCCATCACTCTTAGAAGGGCCTGAGTATTCCTCCCACCCTTCCTTCCCCTGAGCACTAGTTTATTATTATCTCTTGCCCTTTTGTTTATTCACTACCCCAAAGATGTAAACATACAATCTTACTTTTTTATACTTTTGTATATTTTTTAAATGTAGGTCTTCAATTTTATCTGGAATATATTTTTGTGAATAGTGTCAGGAAAGAATCTTGTTCAGTTGGTTATCCATTTGTAATAATAATTTTAACAATAGGTAGAATATCAAATTATTAGTTTCCAAATTTCCATGTGTGCATAAGTTTGTTTTAGTACTCTGTTTATTCCCATTGATCTTTGCTTCTCTGCTGATACATTTTTAATTACACTAGCTTTATAATATTTTTTTCTTGGTAAGATAAGGTCCTCTTTCTCTATTCTTCATAAAAAATTCAATACCTATATTTAAAAAATTAAATATTAAATGGCCGTAACATAATTGTAAAGCCCAGATTAGGTATAAAAACGTATTAGTACAATGAATACTTGTTACCCACCACTCAGTTTAAGAAAAAAATAGCATTTCCTTTGTTCCCCTCCTGAAAATTGTCTTGGCTTTTCTGGCATATTCTCTTATTCATGTGGAATTTTAAAATTAGCTTATAAATTGGTTTTAAGATCAAGTTACATCATTGACATTAATAATAGTTTCTGGGCTCAGCACTCATAATTCATTGGTTATGGCGCCAGCCACATACATCAATGCTAACAGGTTCGAACCCAGCCTGGGCCAGGTAAACAACAATGACAGCTGCAACAAAAAATAGCTGCGTGTTGTGGTGGGCACCTGTAGTCCCAGCTACTTGGGAGGCTGAGGCAAGAGAATTGTTTAAGCCCAAGAGTTGGAGGTTACTGTGAGCTGTGACGCCACTGCACTCTACTGAGGGCGACATAGCTAGACTCTGCCTCAAATATAATAATAATAATAGTTTATGGGCCAGGCATGGTGGCGCATGCCTGTAATCCCAGCACTTTGAAAGGCAAGGCAGGAGGACTGCTGAAGGCCAGTTCGAGACCAGCCTGGGCAACATAGCAAAACCCCATCTCTATAAAAAATAAGAAAAACTAGCTGGTTGCTGTGGCTCATGCCTTAGTCTCAGCTGCTCCTGGGCTCAAGCGGTAACACTGCTTGAGCCCAAGAGTTCAAGGCTTTAGTGGCCTGTGATCCCACCTCTGGGATCTAGCCCAGGCAACAAAGCAAAATCCTGTCTCTAAAAACAAAAAGAGTAATAGTTTCTGTGCCAGTAAAACAATTGAATGTTTATTCCATTTCTTTCTTTCTTCTCTCTCTCTTTTTTTTTTTTGAGACAGAGTCTCAGTATGTCACCCTCAATAGAGTGCTATGGAATTACAGCTCACAGCAACCTCCAGCTCTTGGGCTTAAGCGATTCTCTGGCCTCAGCCTCTCAAGTAGCTAGGACTACAGGAGCCCACCACAATACCCACCTATTTTTTTGTTGCAGTTGTCACTGTTGTTTAGCTGTCCCAGCCCGGTATGAACCTGCCACCCTCAGTGTATGTGGCCAGCACTGTAACCACTGTGCTACAGGCGCCCAGCCATGAATGTTTTTTCTATTTAATGACAATAGTTTGAGTGATGCAATGTGAATGTTAGGAGATATTGGTTGAATGTGGTCACGACCTTTAGTCATTTATTGTCTGCTTTGGTTCTTAACTATTATACTGTTTTTAATTGTCTTAGTTGTAAGTATGGTTTAATTTGTATTCATAATGGACTCTTGGTTAAAGATGGAACATATGTGTAGCACATGTAAAAATATTATAAATTAACAGAGAGCAGAAAAAATAATTTTGCTACATTATTTCAAGTTGCTCTTTTACAGAATGCATAAGTTACATTCATCTGATCAGCATTTTTATAAACATTGGATGCCTTTAATATTTTTAAAGAACTATCTGATTAAAGAAAGCTGGGAGTAGTGTATCTCTATCTTTATGACTTTTCTGGAAACAATGTTATTTTAAAATAAAGTCTTTTTAAATTATATGAAGATATAATTAGTCAGGAATGTCTTATGTTTAAATTACAAATTACATACACATAATTGGCATTTTCTGTTTCCTGCTCTTAGACCTGCTCTAGAGAAAATAATTTCAGATTGGTTCACTGAATACAAATAGCAAGGTAAGGATATGCTACTGAATTTCATGAAAGATAGCAGAGGTCTAATCAAATTAAAATGCTTTCATTTTTAAAATGGATTGTCAGTTGAAAGACTCCATGTGATAGTAAATAATTAGGAAGTGGTTTTCTCTAAAAAGAATTTTTTTTCAACTTACTATTTTAGTGATACCGTAGATGGCTGGATATTTATTATACTTGATTGTACTCTGTTTAGGTACTTAAATTCTAAAAAATAAAACATTTGAAAATTAAAAAAAGAAAAATATAAGCTGATTCTCTCTGATTTGGCTTTTTAATTATGGGTAATAAAGATCTATAATATGTTATAAAGAAATTCTCTCAGCAGGGGTGGCGCCCGTGGCTCAGTGGGTAGGGCGCCAGCCCCATGTGCTGAGGGTGGCGGGTTCGAACTTGGCCCTGGCCAAACTGCAACAACAACAAAAAAAAGAAATTCTCTCAGCAGAGCAACTTTTACTACCTTAACATTTAAAAACTAAACCCCCAAATTACCAAAATAAGCAACTTTATAAGCCCACAGTGGAAGAATTCTAAGTATCAAGTTATAAAAGCAATTCATTTATTTTGGATGGTATAATATAAATTAAATTTCAATCTACATTTTAGTATACATTTGGTGCTAAGTTCATCTTCTCATTTAATACATTTGGCAATAAATCCATCTTTTGACAATTGTATTTGACAACTTTATGATTTTCTTTACATAATAATTTGTCTACTTTGAGAAGACAAATTTGTTCTTAAATATTGTCAATATTATTATTAGTATCAATATTATTAAAGATCAATATTATTAAAGACCTGGGCCTGATTTTTTAAAAAAAGTTAAAAAAGGGCGGCGCCTGTGGCTCAGTGAGTAGGGCGCTGGCCCCATATGCCGAGGGTGGCGGGTTCAAACCCAGCCCCGGCCAAATTGCAACAAAAAAATAGCTGGGTGTTGTGGCAGGTGCCTGTAGTCCCAGCTACTCTGGAGGCTGAGGCAAGAGAATCGCTTAAGCCTAGGAGCTGGAGGTTGCTGTGAGCTGTGTGATGCCATGGCACTCTACCAAAGGGCCATAAAGTGAGACTCTGTCTCTCTAAAAAAAAAAAAAGATTATCTTCTGTACTTTGCTTCTCAGTACTAGGGCATTTGGGATGGGAGCCAGGAGGTTCAAAGCATATGCTAAACTTTTTCATCAGATAAAATGCCAAATGAAAAGCAGAGCACTTCGTGGAATGTTATGCAGCCTTAAAGAAAGGTGGAGACTTTACCTCTTTCATGTTTACATGGATGGAACTGGAACATATTCTTCTTAGTAAAGTATTTCAAGAATGGAAGAAAAAGTACCCAGTGTACTCAGCCCTACTATGAAACTAATTTAGGGCTTTCATATGAAAGCTATAACCCAGTTATAACCAAAGAATATGGGGAATAGGGAGAGGGTGGGGGGTGGATGGGTGGAGGGAGGGTGATTGGTGGGATTACACCTACAGTGCATCTTACAAGGGTACGTGTGAAACTTAGTAAATGTAGAATATAAATGTCTTAACACAATAACTAAGAAAATGCCAGGAAAGCTATGTTAACCAGTGTGATGAAAATATGTCAAATGGTCTATAAAAGCAGTTGATGGTGCCCCATGATCACATTAATGTACACAGCTATGATATAATAATAATAATACTAATAAAAATAATAATAATAATAAAAGAAAAGCAGAGCATTTCTCAGGATGGCCAGGAGGCCGCTTTATCTATCCTACCTGGAGTCAGTCAGCCCATCCTTAAACTAGGTACAAAAAATTACCCTATTACTATTTGGTTTTGGACAGAAGAAATGGTGATATATTAGCAAATTGCCTCCCTCCTTCCTTTCTTCCTTCCCTTCTTTCATTGAGTGCTTCATATATGCCAGGCACTGTTCTGGTGTTGGGACGCAGTGGTGAACAAGGTATTTTGTGGAGTGTACATATCATTGCAGGGATAAAGATAGTAAGTGTATTAATAATAATGCAAATTCAGGGGCTAACCATGTTATAAAGATGGTAAACTAGATAATGGGGGAGGGAATAATGAGAAAGGGACCAGATGGGGCCATTTGAGGAACTTGAGAAAAGGCCAGGGAAGAACTGTACAAGATGAAGTCAGGGAGGTGGTAGCAGACTGGAGCTATTATAGGCTATTGTAGAGGGGTTCACACTGTTCAAAATGCAGTGGCTAATCATTTTTTTGTTGCTGTTGTTTGAGACAGTCTCACTATGTCGCCCTTGGTAGAGTGCTGTGGCATCACAGCTCACAGCAACCTCTAACTCTTGGGCTTAAGTGATTCTCTTGACTCAGCCTCCCAAGTAGCTAGGACTACAGGGGCCCACCACAACGCCTGACTATTTTTTTGTTGTTGCTGTAGTTGTCATTGTTGGTTAGCAGTCCAGGGCTGGGCTCGAACCCACCGGCCTCAGTGTATGTGGCTGGTGCCCTACTCACTGAGCTACAGGCACCAAGCCAGTGGCTAATCATTTTAAACAGGTAAGCAGTTCACTGTGATTTATATTACTCTGGTCATGCTGTTTGGACAATGACTGAAGTATAACGAGGCAAGAGAGGAGGCATGGAGGACCAGTTAAGAATCCTTGACAGTTCTGCAGGTTAGAGAGGATGGTGGTCTGGATCATGATTGTAGCAGAGGAGATGACGAGAAGTGGTCAGAATTGAGAGATATTTTGGAGATAGGGTTGATGGGCCTTATACACTGGGTATGGCCTGCAAATATGGCAGATGGCTATTTCATTTTTATGGAGTTACAAACAACAAGATACCCATGAAAAGTTCTGTTACCCAGTAAGGTGCCTGGTTGTGCATGTACTGGGCTATTGGATTTATTAATAACAAATCCTTTTAGGCTTCATCTGTAGAACATAGGAATTCTCCTAGTCCCACATGTAGAATGTCAGCTGAATGAAGAACTTTGAGGAATGTCTCAGAGTTCTCATTATATCCCTCAGCGTAATTAAGGCCTAATGACAGTCAGAGGTTGGTGAAGCAGTGTAGATGGCTGTCTCGGACCTCTCACGTCAGCCTGATGTACTACTTATATGACCAGAAAATAGAAAGCAAATCATTAACAACTGTGCTGGTTCTGGTATAGCAGATGACTCTGTTTATTTTCACCATCCTCCTTTCAAATTCCTGACTCTATGGCCAACCTCCATATTCTTTTGAATTAGAAGTTTTGTTTATCATATCTGAAAGAAGCAGTACAATTCAAGAATGTGCCTAAACTATTGACACAGTTTTACCATCTTAATGGTAGTTTGTTTTTGTTAGCAGCAGAGAAGCCTAGAGAGTGAGTGGCAATGTAATCACAAAAGGTGTTTTCCACAGCTTGTTGAGAATTGAATATTTTTCCTTGCAAGAAGTGGTCCAAAGCCTGGAAAAAGTGGTGGTCAGTTGTTGCAAGGTCTGCTGAATATGGTGGATGACAGAGAGCTTCCAAGTTTGGCTTGGAAACTGAAGTTTGAGTAGCATTAAATGTTGTTTGTATGACTTGTGATCAAGCATTGTCTTGCAAGAGGATTGGCCTGCCCCTGTTGACCAGTCTTGACTGCTTATTCACAAGCATCGTCATCATGTCAGCCAGTTGGTTGCAGTAGACATCTGCTGTAATTGATTGACCAAGTTTCATGAGCTGTAGTAGATAATACCAGTTCTGGACCACCAGATACCATTAGCTGCCTTGGCACTTCCTCTTTATCTAGCCCTCATGCCAAATGCTTGCATTTGTTGAAAAGAATACATTTTTCACATATAACAATGCTGTGTAGAAATGGTTTGCCTTTGTGTTGTGACGGTAAAGAAAAGCAAACTTCAAGACAGTTTCTCTTCTGATGCGCATTTAATTCGTGTGGAACCCATCTGTCCAGCTTCTTTATTACCTTGCCAGTTTGTTTCAAGTGTTCCAATTATTGGAATACTAACATCCAACTTTGCCTCTAATTCACACATAGGTTGAGATGGATTCGCTTCCACTACAGCTTTCAGTTCATCATTATCTACCTTAGTCTCAGGTCAACTATATGGCTCATTTTTAAGATTAAAATCAACAGAACAGAACTTTCCAGACCATTGACATACTGTGTGCTCATTAACCACATCCTTCCCAAACACTTCGTTGATATTCCGAACTGTCTGTGCTGTGTTAGTTTCTAGTGGAGCCTACCAAAAAGAATAACACATACTTTTGACTTTATCCATGGTTTCACAAAAATTGCTCTAACTTTTTTTTGTTGTTGTTTTGTTTTTTTGTTTGTTTTTGTAAAGACAGTCTCATTTTATCACCCTCGGTAGAGTGCTGTGACGTCACAGCTCACAGCAACCTCCAACTCCCGGGCTTACGGGATTCTCTTGCCTCAGCCTCCCGAGCAGCTGGGACTACAGGCGCCCACCACAATGCCCTGCTATTTTTTTGTTGCAGTTTAGCCGGGGCCTGGTTTGAACCTGCCACCCTTGGTATATGGGTTCAAACGGGGTGGTACCCTACCCACTGAGCCACAAGTGCCACCCGCTCTAAAAATTTTTGTAAGATAAGTCAAAATGTACATTTGAAAGAATGAGAATGCACCTCCAAAATAAAAATAAAACAAGAAGTGTCAAAGTGAAATGTCAGAGATATCAACTGTTAAACTTAGTACTTAAGGAAATCAGACATTTCCTACTTAATAACTTAATAGAAAGCAAGTCATTAACAACCTTGCTAGCTCTGTTATAGCAAATGACTCTGTTTATTCTTACCCTCCTGCTGTCACATTTCTGACTTTATGGTCAACCTCCATACCCCTCTGGCCTTTTGTTTAGATTCCCATCATGTCTCTTTTGACTTGAAGTTGAACCTTGTTCTCAGCTCTGCTTTCCCATCTTATCTCGTTATCTTCCCCAGCTTTATCTCTCCCATGCATGCACATTACTCCTATCAAGATATTGAATGAAATTTTTCCTGCTGAATTGGTGGCCAAAGGGCCTCACTAGAGGAATATTACTAGTGGTAATTCAGACTTGTGTACAATGGGTGATTATGTTTACTTGAGCCTTCATGACCACAGATTTTTGCCTGAAATTGCCTTGTAGACAGATGAGTGCTTCATGCACTCTTCCAGTGGACAAACTCAGTATAAAAATGAACCCAAACTGCTAATATTACCTGTGATAAGAACTCACTGGAGACATGGTCAAGGCTGGTTAAATAGAGAGCATCGGTGGGGCCAAGAAATAAAATACTAAAGCTGCATCCAGGGCAGGAGCTAAATAAACAATGGGTTCTGTTGAGAGACACCTGTAAGAACTATAAAGGATCAGTTTAAAGTAATCTGTATTTCCTGCTTACCTGAAAATATTTCCTTTGGGCTTTCACCCCCTTCCTCTACCCTAATTGAATTGCAGGGTATTCCATAACATTGGGAAGTTCACACATTAAGACGGTGTTTTGAATTTCTGTTTTATGCTCTGCCCTGGCCACATGTTGAGGCTATGAGGATGAGTACATTGTAGTGGTATTCTTTGCTTCTGCTTCCCTGTTTCCATCACACTGCCACCAGAATCCCATCATCCTCCTTCTTGAGAAACTGTAACAGCGTTATAAATGCTTAATACTAAAAAAGCTTTGTGAATAAATGGAAATTATTTCTAGGATTTTCTGTTCAGTGAATCTTTGTGTTTATATGTGTTTTCTCTAAATTAGATCTCATGTTTCATTCTTCTTTCATTTCCTTAAATTGTTTTTTCTTGCTCTAATACTTGTTATTTTTCACATTTAGAGCTTCCTGCATTTTCTGTTTCTTTCTGTGATTTAATCTCACAGATTATTTTTTAAATTAAGCTTTATGCTTGCCGCTTTGTCTCTCTTCCATCCTTTTCCCTACTGGGATTTTGAGACATTTGTTCCTTCCCTGGAACTTGAGAAATCTGGGATTATGGGAGGAACTCAGGAACTAACTGCCCCCCAGGTCCTTCAGCCTTCTTATGGATATGGTATAGGTAGGACAGAAAGGACTTTAATGTTAGAGAAAACAGGACTAAAGTCACAGTTGTACTTTATGAGTGTATAATATGAACAAGTTCTTTAGCGTCTCTTATCTTCAGTTTCCCCATCTGTGAAATGGAAATAACACTAAGTTTATTGTCATAAGTATTAAATTAGATGATTCATTTAAATGCTAGCACAATCCTAGCATGTAGAAGTACTTTAAAATGGTGATGTAATAATATTAATCTTCCTTTGAGAGCTGGGGGCAAGAAGGGTCAACATAGCAGCATGCCTTTGTCTCTACTCCACCCCTTCTCATACAGACACTGTCTTGTCCACCTAAGGGATACAAGCCTAAGGTAAAGAGGAAGCATGCTTAATTCTCTTTTTCTTGCTGTCATCTGTTGATAGTGGTAACATGAATTCCTACAGAAGGTGGTCTTACACCTGATGTGTGACCATTTCTTCAGTCCTGCCACTGGAGGCCCACAGAGGGATTATCTTACTATCAAGTCGTCAGTAAAGTTATTTTGGTAAATGATGCTCCTTCAGATATGTCATTATTAAAACATGTTCTAAAGGCTTAGGGTGTGACTAGGGGATAAAGTGACTGACACAGAGTAGAGAACAAGACCAACATTATTATTGTTATTGGGAAGAAAAGATCGAGAAACTAAGAGGACAGGATATCAGCTGGATTATTTGTTTGGAAATAATGTTGGAGAGACAGCCTGAAGATAAAATCATCAAGGAATGGAAGGGAGTGACCTTAGGGAGCCATAAATGACTGCAGTAAGAGAGGGTAGAGGGTGGTAGGGTCTGGTGATACATGACTCAGAGCAGAGAGTTTTTGGAGAGATCAAAGAGAGAGTAGTTTGGAAGTAGCATTGTGGAATAACCCCTTACCATGCTTTGTGTTTGAGGAGTGTGGAAGAAGAAAAGCCATCATCCTAAAGGGTTATAGGGAAAGCAGCATCCTTAAGGGAGAGCCCCATTTCAGTTTAATTAAGAAGGTAAAGGAAGTTAGGTCAAGGATATGGGAATTTAGGCAGTTAACTACCTATGAGTCCCCCAGGGCTCAGTGGAAAGTTTAGGGTTTCAGGAGATAGGAGGGGTAGAATCTTAGATTCCATCATTTCTGCAAATATCCTCTGTTTCTTTGCCTCTCTCTTACTTCAGCAGCCTTACCTTGCTAACCCACAGCACCAATTAAATCCAATTATGTGCCTCTTTCATGCCTGTAAAACCATGCTGTGGAATTTGAATTACATTAGTGCTCATAACCTCAAGTGGACCCTTAATATTGCCTGGCTGTCATACTAGATTTCCCCAGTCATTTTCTCACAGTTTCATCTCCTAGGTGACTATTTATTTCATGTCTTCAGTCTCCTTTCATGTGGAATAGCTCCTCCTCACTTTTCACTTTCACCTGTTGGCCTTGCTTCCTATTTCACTGAGAAAAGAGCTTTACTACCACAGTGGCCAGTGGTATCCATATGCTCTGCTTTCTTTCGTTTTACTGTGAAAGAACTAGCCTAAGTGCTTTGTAATTGTTTCTCTTGTATCATTTCCTCCCACCCTAAGTCATTCTCCTATGTATGACAATAAGTTTTTATTTCTTCTGTCTTAAAAATAATTCTTAACTCCACTTTTCCTCTCTAACTGTTGCCTTGTTTTACATAAACATCACAGCAAAACTTCTTGAAAGAAGTTCTTGCTAATTTTTCTTTTCCCATTTTTTTTCAAGTCAGAGTTTTATCCCCATAATTCCATAAAAATTACTCTGATCAGTTATCAGTAATGTCTACATCTGCTGTTTCTCATTACTTATCTGACTTAACAGGAATAGAGTCGATCACTTTCTTCTCCTTGAAACACCCTCTTCACTTAGTTTCTAAGATATTTGTCAAGAACTATAAATGATCTAAGATTTTACCCTATGTATAAGCTAAAAGATTGAGCCTGCCACAATTTCATGAATAATGGTAGGAAACAAAAGACTCCTGGATCAGAGACGGAAGATATAATAGTTTATTACTTACAATAGTAGTAGTAGCCAGAGTTTTAGTATTTTTGTACTGATTGCCTGATCCCCAGATCCACCAGGCCAATGTGAAGAGGCCAGATGACACTTACACACACCCAATGGGATGTTTTACCAGAAAGGAAACCTGATCAAAAAATTGTTTTTTTGTTTTTGTTTTTGTTTTTTTTTTCAGGCAGAGTCTCACTTTGTCTTCCTCAGTAGAGTGTTATGGCGTCATAGCTTCACAGCAACCTCAAACTCCTAAGTTCAAGTGATCCTCTTGTCTCAGCCTCCCAAGTAGCTGGTACACATTAGTTAAACTTAGTATAACTAAGGTGAGACAATCAGATAAATATGTACCTCCAGAAATGATGCAAGATGAAGATCACAATATCATCTATGGAGTTTTCTTGCCAAAAATATTTAATTTCAATATAATCAATCCTTTAGCTCTAATGTGTAATTATAGGAAATAGAAGACATAGAGAAATTCGCAATGTGGATCATTTAATAAGAAAATTAGCCTGGTCTCTTCAGTAGGTCCGGTATCACAAGGGAAAAAGCACGCGTGTGGGGGTGGGTTGGGGGAAGGAAGCAGAAGGAACGCCAAATATAAAGTCTCTGCCCTGGGAGCATGTCTTGAATGTTTTGGCAAGAGTGAGAATACCAGTGTGATTCAGAAACTTTGGCTCTTACCTGAGCAAGATCTGAAGCTGTTCAGGAGTTTTGAGCAGAGAAATGACATGATGTGACTTAACTTTTTAGCAAGCTCATGTAGCTGTTGTGAGAACAGACTACAGGAGAAAAGAGTAGAAGAAAGAGACCAGAAAGAGGGCTATCACTGTAATTCAGGTAAAAGATTATGCTGTCTTGAATTAGGCCATAGCCAGCAAAGGATGAGAGGTTGTCAGATTCTGGAAATATTTTGAAAATAGAGCCAATGGGACAGATGAATGGGTTTTGTAGAAAAGAAGGTCAAGAATGAGTCTAAGAGTTTTAAAAAACTGGGATTTTTTGTTTTATGTTTTTGCTTGAGCAACTGGAAGAAGAGAAATGAACTGACATAAAGGTGGAGATTTTCATATCTCTCCCTTATAAATTTGTTTTTCTCTTACTGGTTAACAAATAAGCTGAAGGATGAATGTTATTTTTTTTAACTCTATGATTTTAAGAATACTTTTAAGATGTGGGACTTTTTTTTTCCAAATAAAACCTTTTTTGAAGATCTAATATCTAAAACAGATAAAAGCAGAGCTATTCTGGTTGCTGTAGGAAATGCCTGGTAGTAACAGTTTCCAAGGGAACTCTGACAAGCACAGTTTATTACTTATAGAGCCTGCCCAGACACCGAAGGGAAATACATGAACCACTCATGAGAAAGCCTCAGTACATCTGAGCATCTCATAATAAAGACCCAAAATACTTTCTGTCAGAATACAATTTGGGAACTCTGTCACTTCCTTGGAAAGCTGTGGTTGTGGATGATCATTAGAACAGCACTTGGTTTTTCCCTGGCAGTCCACCCACTGTTTTTAGTTGTCTGAGTGCTTTCTTTGACATTCTATCTGTTCTGCAGATGTGAGATTTGAAATTACTTCATTTATAGTGTGAGTTGAGTTACAGTCTTTTTTTGTTTCCCTTTTGGAAATTCTTCTTCATCCACAAAGAATTCCAGATTCAGACATTATTCATATGTGTCTGGAACACTAAAATCTCATGAGCTTCCATATGTCTTACCTCTTTCCACCTTTGGACTATTCAAAATGCTTCCATAGCTGAAGTCAGTTCCAAGTCAGTTCTGTCATTTTCTTGCTGCTTGCATTCTTTCTGCACCTTCTCTTAGAGCCTAACGTGCCTTCCTAGAGAGTTAAATAAGTAAATTTAGGGTAATAAATATATACCCATATATAAGTTGTATAATGTAGACTTTTGTCTTTATAAAAAGGAGTTTCTCTATTATGTGAAAAAACAGGTAATAAACCATAATTTAATCTCACTTTTATTTAAAAAAAAATATATGAGGTTGGACAAGTAGGTTTGTGAACCCACCTAGAAAAAGTGCTACATACCTCTTTGAAGTACTGTCCTGGGCCATCTGATGACCATAGTGATATTGAGCAATGAGGTATGTAGCACTTTTTCTAGGATGGGTTCATGAACTTAATTGTCAGACCTCATACAACAATGGCTCTGATAGCCATTCCAGAAAAAGAGTTCCAGAATTGTTTTAAGGGTGGACTAGGTGCTGATATCAGTGCATAGCTTCCCAAAGGGAATACTTTGAAGGTGACTATAGTATATTCAGCAATGACATATATAGTGCTTTTCTAGGATGAGTTTGCAAACTTAATTGTCCAACCTGGTACACACAAAACTCTTTATATCTTTTTATGTATATATGAACATATAGAGCCCAAAGGGTAATTACAAAAATGTTCACAAAGGTGTGATCTTTGTTTTCTCCCTTTTATTTCACATATATATTTTTTTTTTTTTCTTTTTTTTTGGACTGGGTCTGGGTTTGAATCCGCCACCTCTGCCATATGGGGCCAGTGCCCTACTCCTTTGAGTCACAGGCACCGCCCCTCCTTTGTATTTCTTTCTCTCTCCTCGCCGTCTTTTTTTCTCCAGTATATCTTACTTTTATATTCATTGCTTCTATCCTTAAGGATTCCCCTAATTACCTGCTTCTATGTCAGGTTCCTAGTCGTCTTCTAGAACTGTCCACCGAGCTCTGAAGACCTTCTCTGTTCACTTGTATCAAAATGAACTTGTCAGGGAGGTGAAGGAGGATATAAACATCATATTCTAAAAGGAATTGTCACTAGAATGTTATCTCCATCAGGGCCAGGAAGGACTCAGCAAATATCTCTTGAGTTAATTGACCTATTTTTTTTTTTTTTTTGTCTTGTTTCTTTTATCTCATAAGTTTCTAGAAGACAGAAGCCTTGTTCATTTTCTATAATGCCCTGAATATTTGTGGTACTTAATATAAATTAATGAATGAAGTCTTTTTAAAAAAATAGGTCCATAGTTTACTTAATAAAGATAAATTTAAGATCTGTTTTCAACTTTGACCAGAATTTTTGCTTGCATGGGGATATAGAAAAGCACAAGGCCTATTATGTTCAGATTTTGCTGATAGTTTTGTGATCATAGTTATTTAATCCCCTGAGCTGCCTTCATTTATAGCCTCTCATTCTCTTCTTGACTCTGTAGAGATCAGCTACCTCGCTTTATTTTGCGTTTCCAAGTCTGTCCTTCACAGTGCAGCAAAGAGTAATATACCTACAGTGTAAATCTGACCTTGTCATCCCCCAGCCCCTGATCTGTATCCGCTCAGAGGCTGTGATGCTATATTGTCTCTTCCCTATCCCTTCAGCTTTCACTTCTGGAAACCTGTCTTAAAACTTGATGCTTAAAATATCACATTCCTGGTAGCTCCCACATATCTCATGCTGCCCTCTGCTTTGCTTCCTCTGCCTACAAGCCATTTTTCCTTCCTTCCTGTAGCCAATTCTGTTGTACTGCAGGAGTGGGTTTGGCATTCTTCTTCTCTGGGATGCCTTCCCTGCCCTGACAGTGGTGTATCTTTCTTTTCTGCCTACTCATAGCATGAGCTGCTTGAGGCAAAACCATAGAGTTCATAGTACTCTGGAAGGGAACCTAGTCTGTAGTAGAACTCAAATGTTTATTAAACCATGTTATTTTTTTTATTTTATTTTTTTTTTAATTGTTAAATCATAGCAGTGTACATTAGTGCAATCGCCTGTACCCATTCTAAGATGCACCATGGATGTGGCCCCACCCATTACCCTCCCTCTACTAAAACCTCCCCCCTCCCTTCCCCTTCCTTGGCACTTTCCCCATAGTCTTGTGCTGTAGTTGGGTTATAGCCTTCATGTGAAAGCTATAATTTAGCTTCATAGTAGGGCTGAATACATTGGATACTTTTTCTTCCATATGCACATGTTCTAAATTGTCCAGATTTATATCTATAGATTTTGACCTATAAAACACAATCTGATTTTTATATAATCTCTTCCAAAAATAACAAAAATACATAGAAAGGGAAAATATGTAGATTCAAGTAATTTAAAATACTACCAGATACAGACAACTATTGTTAATGTTTTAGAATACATAAAGAAAATCGTTTTTTTTTTTTTTTTTTAAATTATAAAATGGGACCGGATATGCTAGCTCACACATGTTATCCTAGCACTTTGGGAGGGTGAGGCAGGAGGACTACTTGAGATTAAGAGTCTGAGACCAGTCTGAGCAAGAGTGAGATCCTATCTCTACCAAAAAATGGAGAAATTAGCCACGCATTATGGTGTGCCCCTGTAGTCCAGGTTATTCAGGCTGAGGGAGGAAGATCACTTGAGCCCAGGAATTTGAAGTTGCAGTGACTTATGGGAGAGCCATTGTACTCTACCCCTGGCAACAGAGCAAGACCCTGTCTCAAAAATGAGTAAATAAATACAATTTTTTAAATGGTTAAAAAAAATTTTTTTTAACCCCCAGGTTTCCTTGTGGAGACAGTTCTTGGAGAAATCAGTAACTTTCCAAATTATATGCCCTAAAAATTAATAGTTCAGGCTCATAGTGGCTCATGCCTGTAATCCCAGCACTTGGGAGGCCAAGGTGAGTGGATTGCCTGAGCTCATGAGTTTGAGACCAGCCTTAGCAAGAGTGAGACCCCCGTCTCTAAAAATAGCCAGGCATTATGGCAGGTGCCTATAGTCCCAGCTACTTGGGAAGCTGAGGCAAGAGAATCGCTGAAGCCCAAGAGTTTGAGGTTGCTGTGAGCTGTGATGCCACAGCACTCTATCAAGGGTGATAAAGTAAGACTCAGTCTCAAAAAAAAAAAAAAAATTAATAGTTCATTATGTTTTCCAAAATAATTCTCTGAGAAAATGCATCCTTTTCCTAATTCAAACCAAGAAAAAGCAAATTTTGCTTTTCTCATGTTCCTTAGACCCTAGAGCCATCTTTCATCCTGTTTTTCCTGGAGTGAAGATGAATTCCCAGTAAAGGAAGTGGCTTGATCAAGTTACTGAACTGGTCCGTATAAAAACAGACGCTGGGACAAGGAGTTCCTGACTGCCCACCTGGTACTTTTTTCCCCTCAGCCATCTTTCCTGTTTCTCCACTGCAGTAAAAATATAAGTTTTTAAGTATTTTCTAATTCCTATATGCTCAAATTTGGCCTGCTGCTGAAATGTTCTTATATTACTCTTAGTTTCACGGAGACATTAACTTAAACCTAAAGCATTAATTGTTCTTTCATACAATTTCTTTGAAAAGTATGAACTGTATACAATTTCTTTGAGTATAGAAACACTTCCTTATAAGAGATTTCTTAATTTATTTTCTCAATTATTTTTGAAGTGAACACAACAAATGAAATATTCTAGGTCTCCTTTTTTAATCTCACATGTAGAGCTTGTGGTATATGTTCTGTATTCTTCTGTATTGTTCTCTTGGAAGCAGTTTCCATACTGAGTCATCCACTCATGATTGCCTATGTTTTCCAGGCAAAGTAATAGTTTTATTATTAAATATTTTTAGATGACTCATTGCTTCTTAATCATCACACCTTGTTACTCTGTTATATAAAAAGTTTTCAAGACAACTTTTACAATTTCTTCCACTCTTGCACTTTAAGTGCCCACCTAAGTAACATGGATATTCAACCAGTTCTTTCTTGTGTCCATGATTTATGTTAATCTTTTCTGCTTGAACCCTTTCATTAGCTGAGATAAACAACAAAATTTCTTTACCTTATACTCTGTGCTCCAGGTGTTTTCTGAAATGGAACAAATAAATAGCAACATAAAAATATGTGTAATACCCTTCTCTATTTTCTGTCATGGCATTAATGTTTAAGATTTTATTAACTTCCTGAATTTCTCCATGAAATTAGGGAGAGACACCTGTAAAAGCAGAGCATATTTATTGGTACACAAAATTTTTGGAATCCAGCATTTTGGAAGAATGAAACATTCTCCTGTCTTGACTTCTGTGACGTATTTGGCTGGTTCTCTACCTACCCTTTGAAGATTCACAGTCTGACTCCTTCCTTTCATTCCTCTCATTGCCAGACTTCTCAGAGTTTTGTCCTTGACCCTTTTCTCATTCTGTGCTGCCTGCTCAGTGTCTTCTACTCTTGTGTCTTTAAAACCTTTATTTGGTGCTTCCTCCCAGATCTTTATCTTCAATTCTTATGTCTTCTCTAAAAGACTTGGGGAATATCTTTGGGAATGTCCCACTGAAACAATATATGCCTGAAGTTGAATTCATCTCCCTTGCAGCCTTGCCCCTTAGCTAGCCTAGCACATAATAATCAGGCCCCAACTTCATTGTCACATATTCCTAGAACCTATTTTTAACTTTAAAAATTTTTAAGTATCAAATAATTCTAAAGGCTTTTAAAAAAATATCAGTCTTAATCCCAACTAGTCCTGCTCCTCAGCGACAACTACTGTCAATGTTTTCTTAGCTATTGATTTTGGTTTTTATCTTAATATTTCTAAATACATATAGGTTGCTAGTTCATTATTTGTTAATTTTAAACACTAAGTCTTACCTTCGCAGTATGAATTTAGCTCCTCTTTCCTATTCTACCACATTAAAAAAAGAAAAGGTAAAAATGGGCGGTGCCTGTGGCTCAGTGAGTAGGACGCCGGCCCCATATACCAAGGATGGCAGGTTCAAACCTGGCCCCGGCCAAACTGCAACAAAAAAATAGCTGGGCGTTGTGGCAGGCGTCTATAATCCCAGCTACTCAGGAGGCTGAGGCAAGAGAATCGCCTAAGCCCAAGAGCTGGAGGTTGCTATGAGCTGTCTTGCCCTGACACTCTACAGAGGACAACAAAGTGAGACTGTCTCTTTAAAAAAAAAAAAAACAAAAAAAAAAAAAGGTAAAAATTATGTGATTATCTCAATAGATGCAGTGAAAATATTTGACAAAATTAAAAACCCATATGAGATTTTAAAAGGCTTGGTGCCTGTGGCTCAAGTGGATAAGGCGCCAGCCACATACACCTGAGCTGGTGGGTTCAAATCCGACCCGGGCCCGCCAAACAATGACAGCTACAACCAAAAAATAGCCGTCTTGTGGCAGGGGCCTGTAGTCCCACCTACTTGGGAGGCGGAGGCAGGAGAATCTCTTGAGCCCAGGAGTTGGAGGTTGCTGTAATGCCACGACACTCTACCCAGGGCGACAGCTTGAGGCTCTGTCTCAAAACAAAACAAAGCAAAAAAAACTCTGAACAAACTATAAATAGGAAGGAACTCTCTCAATCTGATGTTGAACATCTACAAAAAATAATAATAATAATAATAAGTTTATAGCTATTATCATAGTTACTACTCTAAAACCAGCTAAGAGTTCCTAAACTCATTACTTCTATTCAATATTGGAAATCCTAGCCAGTGCAAAAAGTAGTGAGGCATTAAAGATTGGAGAAGAAAAAGTAAAAACTGTCTCTATTCCTAGATGACATGATTATCAATTATATGGAAAATCCCCAGGAATTTATAAAAAAGAAAAAAAAAAAACTACAGTAAATGAATTTAGCAAGGAGTCAAGTGACAAGGTCAATCAGCTATATTTCTATAAAGCAGCAACAAACAATATGGGAAAGGAAATTAAGGTAACAATGCTATTTGCATTAGCATGAAAACATGAAATATTTGGGATGAGACAATATCTGTATCTAAAATATATAATGAACCTTTAGACTTCATTAATAAAAGGCAGCCCAAATATTTGAACAGACACTTTATGAAAGAAGATATATATGAATTTCTAATAAGCATATAAAAATGCTAACATCATTAGCCATCAGAGAATTTCAAATTAAAGGCACAGTGGGATACCACTTTACAGTCACTAAGATGGCTAGAATAAAAGAAACTAACAAGTATGTGAAAGTATGTAAGCCACTGGAGCTCTCAAATTCCTGATAAGTGTGTAAAACGGTAGATGTACTTTGGAAAATAGTTTTGTAGGTTTTTATAAACTATACTGATCATGGCACTGTAATTCACTGCTAATTACTCAAAAGAAATGAACATATATATACAAAAAGACTTTTACTTCAATGTTCTTGGTAGCTTTAATTCATAATAGCCCAAACTAGAAATAATCCAAATATTCATGGCTGTCAGACAAGTAGAACATATTTTGGTGTATTTATACAGTGGACCACCTACTCAGCAGTAAAAAGGAATGTACAACTGATTTCATACAGTAACATGGATGAATCTTAAACCATGTGCTAAGTGACAGAAACCAGACAGAAAAGTATATATATTATATAATTCCATTCATATGAATATCAAGAACTGGCAAAATTTATCTCTAGTGATAGGGAATCAGAGCCGAGGTTGTTGGATATTGTAGGTGAGAGGAATTGACTGGGAAATGGCATAGAGAGGATTTTAGGGTGATGGCAATGTTTGTTCTGTCTTTTATAGGCAGTAGCTATATGCTTCTTGTCAAATTTCATTGACCTGTATATTAATATTTAATACATATTTTTATTGTATGTAAAGTATATATCAATGCAGTTGATTTAAAATAAAAGTGAAGGCTGGATATGGTGTGGCTCATAACTGGAATCCTAGGACTCTGGGAGGCCAAGGGGGTAGATTGCCTGAGCTCAGGAGTTTGAGACCAGCCTGAGCAAGTGCAAGACCCCATCTCTACTAAAAACAGAAAAACTAGCTAGGTATTGTGGTGGGTGCCTATAGTCCCAGCTGCTCTGGAGGCTGAGGCAAGAGAATTGCTTGAACCCAAGAGTTTGAAGTTGCTGTGAGCTAGGACTCCAAGGACACAAAGTGAGACTCTGTCTCAAATTAAAAAAAAAAAAAAAAAAAAAAGTAAAAGTAAAATAGGAAGCTCTATGTTCATGCCATAGCATTTGTATATTAATGGGCTTCACTATAATGTAGCGATGTAGCTAGATGAGATTTCTGTTTCTCCTGAACAAGATTCTTTAATCCATAGTAGAGATTAGGAGCTGGGGACAAATAGGCCTGGTTTCTGGAGATCTGGACCTCCTTTTATTCCCCAATTTTTTACTACCTGCTGTATGTTATCCCTAGTTTTGGTACTTTTCTGGTTCAGTTTTTTCCTTCTCAGCAAATAAACTTCCTGTCTGAGGTGAAAGAGGGATTATTTTCTGGGTTTGTGGAGTTGGGGTAAGGAGGTCTAATTATTCCTTTGCAGACTTTCAAACAAGTCTCCTATGTTCAATCCTGAATCCTACCCAATTTTCTGTAGTACCTGCTATTGCCAAACCTCAGCCTTTTGGGGGTTGTACAGGATGAATTGATTTGCTTGTTATCAGTATCCCTACTCTGCTAAATTATTTACTATTCCACCCATCTTTTCTATCTTCATGTAGTATATAGTGCTTTGGGGTTACAAGTGTCTCCTGAGTTTTTAAAGATGGGATTAATGTAGAATGTAAATGTCTCAACACAATTGTGAAATTGCCAGGAAGGCTATGTTAACCAGTGTGATATAAACGTGTCAACCGGTCTGTGAAACTAATGTATGATGCCCTATGATCATAAAAAAAAAAAAACATTTTGAACTTTGTATAGCATTGTATTATGTAACAAAGCCATGTAAAACAGTATAGATAACAAAAAAAAGGCAAATGTAATTTGTCCACAGAGCTCTTTGAATCATATCAGTGGTTTTTGTTTTGTTTTACATAAAAGGGGAAAATATTTTTTTTTTTTTTCAGAAAATTACACGGGCTTGCAGATTGAAGTCATTAAATAAACACATATTTCTGTTGATAAAAAAAAAAAAAAAAGAAAAGACAGAAGATGAAATAGAGCTATGAACAGAAGAATGAAAGACAGAGTGTCCCCTTCTTAGCTCTGGCTTTTCAACCCAGGGCTTAACTAATGTGGTCAGCCAGTAGGGATGGTCTTAACTCTCCATGGACCAGGGTCGGCTCTGGTAAGAACAAGCTAAAGAGCTGAGAACATGAGCCCGGCTCCAGCACGGCCACCCTCATGCACACCCCCAGCCCAGTGGTGGCCTGATGGGTAGAACTTCAACCTGGAAACACTCTGGGCATCTCCCCAGGGAAAGGACAGGAGGTGTCCCCTCCACACAGAGGGAAGAACAAATAGACTTGAGGAATCTGCCTGTACCTCTGTCCCCCACACGCTCC
>CAUYPK010111722.1:0-17823 GCA_963574355.1 Loris lydekkerianus | reverse complement strand
AAAAATTTAAAAATGTAAAAAATAAAAAGGAAATATATTCTTAAACTTATTACTTCTGAATTACTATATATTAGTATTATCTATGTCCTTATGATTATTTATGCCAATCATAACTGTATGGAGGAAATATTATGGGAACATGAGGAAGGAAGGGATAAATTGTCCCGAAGGATTGGGAAGAGCTTTCATAAAACCTCATTATTTATATTCCATATTTTTATATCACTCTCTCCTTCCAAAGTAATTGACTCCCTGCCTTTCAAAAGGCAATGGGCTTCTTATCTTTCTTGCCTTTTAGTTTTTATTTGATCTGCCAGCTCATACTCTAACTGCCTATCCAAATCTGCACTACTCCTGTAGACTCAGTTCAAATCTGACCCTCTTCCAGAAGCTTCCACTGAGCTCCCTCCAGGCCATGGCTTTAAGTGCAACCTCTGAGATTATGCAGCATTTGCAGATTGGGAAAATTCTTTTGAGTAATTTTCAGTTGTTAATTGTGTGCATTAGTGTTAAGGTGGGCTGAGCATACAATAATTGTGGCTGACAGGTATCCATAGATCTCAGGATTCTAGGGCCTTGTTACATATGACTAAGAAAAGGATTTGTAAATTTTTGCAAGGTCGTGAATTCTTTAATTCAATATAATCATTTAATAGGATATGAACCCAAAATGTCAAGATATGAAATATATTTTATAAAAGGATCTGAAGCCAGGAGGAGCCCATACTATGTGCTGAGAAGAAGATGGACCTTAACCTAAGGTTGACCTGTGTCCAAATTCCTGCCCTATCATTTCTTAGCTGTATGTCCTTGTGTGAACCAATGTTTTTGAGAATTTATTCTTTCACCTGCAAGTGGGAGATGATGCATCTGTGTCACGTGACTGTTGTGAACATTCTAAGACCATGAGATTATGAACAGAATGTTCCTCATTTTTCTGTCCTTTGTGTCTGGCATGGAGTTAACTTGCATTATGTCTTTGTTAAAAGAATGAGTCAGCTCTCACCTATTACTAAGAAACCGTTTAGAAATGTCACTCCTTCTGACTGCAGTGGAATAGATACATGGACATTTCCTCCATTCATGTGACCAAAATAACAACTTACATTTATAACTCATGAAGGAAATCAAACTAATGTTAAAACAAGAAGTGAAATTAAGCACTCGGGATTTGCTAACATGATCCAGTTCCTTCCTGTGGTCACTCACTTTAGATATGTCTGTACTATTTCCTAAAGTCTCAGATCACTGTAGTTTTCCATTTGCTTGGGAACCTGTTCTTTCCAAGGTGCAGATTTTTGTCTAAGATTGCAGAATCCTTGAGTTGTAAGCCAGTCTGAACTACCTGCAGTGAGGAATGGGGAGAAGCCGACATTATGTATGTCAGCAACACTGTATTCTCTTCTGTACCTGTAATTTCTAGAATTATTATGTACCCAAAGCAGTTATTATAAAGAATGAGATGTGTGATACATTCTTCTTTAGCACCTTTGCTTTGGTGACAAAGTTGAAAAACTGACACCTATCAGTATTCAGGGCAGGAATTAAGTCACTGTACCATATGTGGCAGGCAGAATAATGGCTTCCCCACAATGTCCACATTCTTATCCCCAGAACCAATTAATGTGTTAGCTTTCATTGCAAAAAGGGACTTTGTAGTTGTGTGTAAATTAAGGAACTTAACATGGAGAGAATATCTTGGATGATCCAAGTGGACCCAGGGTAATTGCAAAGATGGAGGAGAGAAGCAGGAGACTCAGAGAGAGGAAAGGAGGATGGGAGCGGAGTCCAGAGGGATATGAAGATGGAGGAAGGGGCTACAAGAAATAGACAGGGTAAAGAAACAGGCTGTTTTATTGGACATTCAGAAAGAATGCAGTCTTTTTTTCTTTTTCTTTTCTTTTTTTTTTTTTTTGCAGTTTTTAGCTGGGGCTGGGTTTGAACCCGTCACCTCCAGCGTATGGGGTCGGCGCCCTACCCCTTTAAGCCACAGGTGCCACTCCCTTGTTTTCTTTTTTTGAGACAGAGCCTCACTATGTCGCCCTTGGTAGAGTGCCATGGCATCACAGCTCACAGCAACCTCAAACCCTTGGGCTTAAGAGATTCTCTTGCCTCAACCTCCCAAGTAGCTGGAACTACAGGAGCCCATCACAACGCCCGGCTATTTTTTTGTTGCAGTTGTCGTTGTTTAGCTGGCCCGGGCCGGTTCAAACCTGCTACCTTGGTGTATGTGGCCAGCACCCTAACCACTGAGCATGGGCGCCGAGCCAAGAATACAGTATTGTTTACATCTTGGCGTTAGCCCAGTGAGACTCATTTTGATTTTCTAACATCCAGAACCATAAGATAACAAATTCATGTTGCTTTTCAGCCACTAAAGTTGTGATCATTTGTTATGAAGCCGTAGGAAACTCATATACAATACCTTGCTCCTATCTGGTAAATTATAATAACTCATTGCTGTCTTTCCTTCCAAGACCTCCCCCTTATTTCTCTTCCAGGGTCTTCATCGTCTAAATACCCTTTTCTGTCTGAAGGTGTTCATTTCTTCTAATTATACTGGCACCATTACTGTCCCTCTAAAATTCCCAGAACACAATATCTGCATACACATATACATATATCCCAGGATAGCCAGTTTCTTCCTCCTCACACATCCACATTCTACCAGTTCTTCCAGCCTCACATCAGTTCTAAAAGGCTTCTTTGAGTATTTCACCCTACTGATCTCCCTATTTCAAAACATTTATAACCAGTCCTATGCAATTGATATTTGATAACTAAATGTATATGAAAGGGATAGGACATACATCTTATTTTTTCTTCTACAACTTCTTTGCTAAGAGATAGATAATCAAGCTCAAAAATGACTTTGTCTTAATCATTCCTGTAAATATGCTGAGCTGTCAAGTTTCGGTCATGGGTTCCTTGTTGAGCCCCAGCTCCTATTGAACTGTGATGGCTTCAAGTACATCAAGCCACTGAGTAACTATTGTGTTTTCTCAAGAACTTTGATTTCACTGTATGATTCTGGATGCCTAACTAGGCTGAGAGTTTTGAACTAGTGATAGACTTATACACAACACAACCATGGAGTTCTAAGCAATGCACTAATTCTGTATAGTCTGTGCCACTGAAAATATTTGTTCTCTTTTCTGTCGAAATTGATTACATCACCCTTGCTATCTTCCAAAAATTTAGTGGTAACCCTAGTGTAGTTTTGTGTTGTGTTGACTTGCAAAATAGCAGTAAGTAAGACTTTCATTATTCTTTTTGTTTGTATGTTTGTTTGAGACAGGGCTGAGGCACAGAAGCATGGCCATAGCTCAGTGCAGCCTTGGATTCCTGGGCTCAAGATGGCCTCCTGCTTCAGCATCTCAAAGTGCTGAGATTGATTCCAAATGTGAACCATCTTGCCAGGCCAAGCTTTTGTTATTTGGAATGATGTTCTCTGAATGCTCACACATCTGGGTCTCTCTCTTTCTTGCTCTCATTCTTACTTACAAAAGTCAAGTGTCATTGTGAAATACAACATAAGCAGATATGAGTCATGAACTTCGTATTTTACTATTGATAGATGAATCCTTACATTAGAGCTATTTTCCAACAAAATGAAAAAAAAGTGAAGTGGAGGCAAAAGCAACACTCTCTCTCCGCTGACTACCCCATATTTTTACAGGAATCACTTCCTCCATGTGACTTAGCCTTTTTGCTCAACTTCAGCTATTGCCACTGGGATCCTGTTGTCTCTTAAAAGGGAAGTAACTGCTTTTTATGATACACCAGACTCTCCGGCTTTGGCCTGATTTGATTTTTTATCTAGCATATGCAAAGGAAGCCAGATTTTCATTATAAATAAATAAAAAGACTGTAGAGAGAATTCCCAACTGTGCTCTGAAGCTGAAATGGCTTTAGCTGATCAAGAGAGCACAAGCTGATCTAGAACCGAAGGGAATTAACTGGCTCTTTCAGCTCTCATTCTATCTCTGTATGGTGTGCGTTCCTTCTTTGTAGGTTGTGTGTCATTATGGGCTTTGAATACTGCATTGAAATTTCGACAACCCTTATGCCCTTCTTGTAGGATATTTTCTGTTTGCTCTTCCAGATTTCCTTTGCTCCCTTATCCAGCACACTTTCTCTCAACAAGTTTACTTTTGCTCCAGTTGGGTTCAGCCAAAAGGATGCAGCAGCAAGAAACCAGAGTGAAAGGAGAGTGAAGAGTGTTTGTTTACCCCCTTCCTTCTCTTCCAGCTGCCCCCCATTGGCTGCCTCCCTTCTCCCAACGGCCACACCTCTTTTCCTGGCCCTCTCCAAAGGCTGCCGTCTCTCCCAGCTCCCTCCTCTGTCCCTTCTGTCCTAACAGGCTCCTTTCTGTTGCCGACTCTGGTATATTTTACGACCCTTTGTTTGTTTCCTTTAACTCTGCTCACAACCTTGTAAATAATTCCTTTATGAAACTCTCCTAAACTATTTTATTTGCATGTGTATGTGTTCCTTCCTTGGCCCTTACTGAGATGACTGCTTTCCCAGCTCTGAATCAGCAGTCTGAAAGCTGATGCCAACTTTTACTCATATTTCTATCATCATAAACCACTAACTGGTTCCTCTCTGTAGTAGGTACTAAGAAATAACTTACTGAATTTTACATCCTCAAGAACAACTTGAGGATAATATAATTTGTTGATGTGCATGTATTATCAAGTCAGGTATTAAAAACTGATGAGTTTGTATACTCAAAAAAGCTCAACTTTCCAGGTGGCTAGGGATCCAACTGCTTATTCTAAAAATTGATGAATAAAGGGATTTTTTTTTTTTTTTTTTGTATGGACTATGTTTCAGAATTATCAAATAGTCCTTGAAACTTTGTTCTGGATCCACTTTTTTCTTTCTCAGTCTCTATTTCTGCCCAGGTGATTTCAATCAAATTTACAGTTTCTGCTGTCAGTTCTTAATCTAAATTGTTGTAAGTTTCTTAGCTTGTCTTAGATCTATATAATTATCTTTTCTGTAGCCAGAATAATTTTTTCCTAATATACGAATCATATAATACATTCATTTCTTCAGAAATATTAATTGATTACTTATTATATGCAAGCTGCTGTTCTAAGCATTGAAAACAGGTTCTCTGCCCTTAATCAACTTAGAGTCACATGGAAAAATACAGAAAGTGAATAAATGCAGTCATGAATAAGGTAATTTCACAGAGTGTGCTTTTGTTATCTATTGCTGTATAATAAGCCATCTCAAGCTTCGAGCCTTAAAATAACATTTGTTTGACTCAGGCATGTGCAGTGTAGGGCCTAACTTGGCAGTGACAGCTGTCTCTGCTCCTCTCACGGCCAGCTGCTGCAGTTCCCAGCCTGGGGGCTGGAAGTATCTCAAGACTCCCTCACTCATGTGTCTGGCAGTTGATATTAACAAAATCAGGTAAGTGTGGCCTTTCTATGTGGCTATTTGGCTTTCTCCCAGAATGGTGGCAGGATTCTCAAGAGGGTTAGTGAACCCAGTGGAAGCAGGGTTGCCTTTTAGGACCTGACCTTGGAAGTCTTGCAGCCTTGTTTATGTGGCATTCTTGTTAGAAGTGAACCACTAAAGCTGACCCATATGCAAAGAGATCAATCTAAGTATTCCCAGAGCCTCGCTCAGTACATGGTGTGTAGCAGGCTCCTAGTAAATGAGTCCTAGGTAACTGAATTACTGTAGCCCTTATTCCATTGTATTATACATGTTGACATTTCTCTCCCCTAAGAGGGCATTTGGTTAAGGGGTTATCACTGGTTCATCAGTAGGAACTGCACTGTTCCCGCCCTATAGAAGATGCTTAGTTATCATTGGTGAATGCGCAAAACTATGCTTCACAATTGCACTTGGATCCTCACAATTGCACTTGGACCTTCACAATTGCACTTGGGCTATCAGTGACAAATATTAGATTTCAGCAGTAACAGGAAGGTACATAATCAATCTACCAAATTATCTGAAATCTGTAACAGAAATTCTTGAGAATATTTTTCTCTACCAAATATCCAGTACTTAGGAGAACATAACAGTGAAGTCCAAAGTGCATTTATGAAGCTACCACAATGCATAATGCCTATGAGAAAGATCTAAGTATGCTTTGACGACTAAGACAAAAGGAGGAAATTAGTATGACTAATAAAAACTTGAGAATGCATAGTTCTCTGGAAATACGCTAGGGTTTGGCAATGAATTTAACAAATAGATATTGGCATTTTAACAAAGTCATTTCTTTTTTTTTTTCATGTTGTAAGTATCCAAAAGAGTATTCCTAAAGAACATATACATATATATATATAGTTATTTTCTAGCTTTAAAAACACTCTCAACTTTAGCCTGGGTATTTGCTCTAATGTGGTCAAGAACCATAACAAAAAACTACTTAGTACAATAGTAGTAGAACATTACCATTAAAGCAATTTAACATCAAGCAGTCCTCAAGGGAAAACTCTGACTTAGTTTTCCTGTCATATCCTGTCTAAGGATCATGGAATTTGATCAAGAAAATATAGTGATTTTTAATGGTTGCTGTAACAATTTGCCACAGACTTAAAGAACACAAATGTATTGTTTTATACTTCTGGAATCTAATATGAGTTCCACTGGGCTAAAAATCAAGGTATAGGCAGGAAACTGACTTTCCTTGGGAGGCTCAAAGGAAAGGTCAATTTTCTTGCTCATTTGTGTTGTTGACAGAATTCAGTTCCTTGTGGTGTTAGGACTGAGGTTCTCTTTTTCTTACTAGCTGTCAGTTGAGGGTCATTCCCAGCTTTGAGAGACTCCTTCCTTCCTTGGTTCATGTTTCTCTTCTTTCATCTTCAAAGAAAACTGTGAGTTGAGGCCTTTTGCACTTTGAATCTTTCTTCTGTTCATCTTACTTACTTACAGAAAGTCCGTTTTGCCACGGGAAGCAGTGTACTCACATCACAGTGTGTGGGGATATGGACGTTTTTAAGGGTGGGGATGGGACATTGTTCTATCTACCACAGAAGGCTGTGTTTGTTTCTACTTATTTTCTCTTTGATTCCTCTCACCTGAGATTTTGTAACATATAAAAGCTCTAAAATCAATTGACATTTATAAAATTTCTTCTATGTACCCTCTTTAAAAGGAGTAGCATGTAGCTATGAGACCCTTAGTGCTATCTGAGATACAACAGGAGGCCCCGGATGAGTAACAACAAATATTTTAGAATATTATAAACTTACAAATACAAGGCATTCTATTTCTTAGAGGCCATTTGTTTGTATTTACACTAGCTTAATTTTAAAATAATGTATTTAAAATTTAAAATTAAGCTAGCTCAATTAAGAAATAAACAGTGATTTTAATGCAACATCTCATAGAATCCAAGGATAGAAGTACATGTGCACCACACAAAGGAACAGATAGGAAAGAAGAAACTCTCTCCTCACCACCTTCTCCCACAGCACCCCCATCTGCGAGGGCTCTGGGTTGACTTCTGTCTGTACTTCTTCTCTCCCACTACCAGACCCTGCTTTGTCCTGATCTCGGAGCTTCTAACTGCTTGCCCAGCGTCTCCCAGTTCCCAGGAAGGCCTTTGTTGCCCCAAGCTAGAGTGCCATGGTGCAGCCTAGCTCACTGCAACCTTGAATTTCTGGGCTCAAGCAATCCTCCTGCCTCAGCCTCCTGAGTTTCTGGAACTACTGGCATGCACCACTACACCCAGCTAATTCTTCTATTTTTAGCAGAGACAGGGTCTTGCTCTTGCTCAGTCTGGTCTCAAACTCCTGAGCTCAAGAAATCCTCTCACCTTGGCCTCCAAGAGTGCTAGGAGTGCATGTGTTAGCCACTGTGCCCTACCTTGTATGGCCTCTTATTTTAAGTTCCGGGAACTGACTCCCAGGAGCCACTGAGTCCTAGTTTTAAATTCTTCATGGAAAGACCCTGCTTGGCATGTCTTCAGTCAGCAATTGTTGCCATTTCAATCAACTGTGACTAAAGGGCAGGGCCCCATACAATGTGAATATTCAGGGTCATTGCCAGATAGTCAGCCAAAAAGTTGCCTTCTGTTAGCATCCAACCTTGTTACATTAATATGCATTTTGTTTATTTAACATTAGATACTTCCTGTTCTCCAACATGGATAATTTGGTACACTGATCACCTTTTCCTTTATTTGGGGTATTTAAAATTATGCCTTGATGAAATTCCTATGACTTAAAAAAAAGTTTTAAAGATTTTAAAAGTTTTAAATTTTAAGATTAGTGAACCTCAGCTCTCTCGTTAGAAGGAGGAAGAAAAGTCATATTGTCTGAATGTATGATCATGGTCATATAAAATTTGTATATGTAGTATTAAATTCCCATCCCTTAAATCACGTAAGATAATGCACACATACCAGCTCCTACAACAGATGCTATTGCCAGTTACTTTATTTGATTTGGCCCTTCACAGTTTTCCTGATATGAGGTCTTTCTTTGAACATCATCTTTGTCTCAATCCCAGGAATTTTTGGCTATTTGTAAATGATGCTCTTCTCAAACCAAAACTCCTCCCAATTCTTTTAATCCTTTTCTGACTCACTTTCCTTTTCCTCTAATTTCAGATATTTGGTTTCCTTTGCCTTCACTCCCATTGTTTTATACTCTAAATCTAATTTTTTTTTTTTTTTAGAGACGGAGTTTCACTCCCTCACCCTCCGTAGAGTACCGTGGCATTACAGCTCACAGCAACCTCCAGCTCTTGGGCTTAGGCGATTCTCTTGCCTCAGCCTCCCAGTAGCTGGGACTATAGGCACCCGCCACAACACCCGGCTATTTTTTGTTGCAGTTTGCCCAGGGCTGGGTTTGAACCCGCCACCCTCGGTATATGGAGTCGGCACCGTACTCACTGAGCCACAGGCACCGCCCAACCTAATGTTTTTTAAAACTTTAAGATTAATAGATTTGTCCTTATTTTCTTACAGAATTGACATGATTTTATTCCCAAGTCCGGAAAATTTTCAATTATGTGATGATGTTGTATATATATAGATATGTGTGTGTGTGTGTGTGTGTGTGTGTGTGTGTGTGTGTGATTGACAGTGTTCTTGCTTGTCTACCAAACAAACTAATTCCCTTGAAGACAGGAGGTGGGCTTCCTTCTCCTGTCTGTAGGGCAGTATTTTTAAACCTTTTTTAAATCTCATGGTACACTAGAACCAATAGTTAAACTTCCATAACACACTTAGATTATGTTGATCAAAAAAAAAAAAAAAAAAATTAAACAAAAACATACTTACTGTGTTTTGAACTTCTTTAGAAAATAATTTAATGCATGATCATTAAAAATTTTCCTGGCACACCTAAGATCCTCTCATGGCACACCAGTATGCCTCCAAGTTGAAAATCACTGCTCCAGGGCATAGAAACAGCTCCTGACATATAGTAGAAAGAACTGAATAAATAGGTAAATGTTATGAACATTTAGGAACATTCAGTAGAGATCGATAGATTTGTTAAAAATTAGTAAAACAAATTAATGAAAAATGTAATAAGATCTTTAAATGGGCACATCAGGATTCACTTAAGGCTTCGTACTTAGTTACTAGAAAGCCTGTGTCTGCATTATTCCTTAATAATTTTCTTTGTGATGACTCCTCTCCAAATGTTACCCATCCCTTCAATGCTTAGCTCAAATGTTATCTCCATTCTTCCCTGATCTTATCATTTGTAGTTGATCTGTCCCTCTTCTTTGAACCTCTATTGCTCTTTGTACTATTTTTATGGTAATCACCAATATATCAATGAATCTAACATACAGCTCTGGATTGCTGCCAGCAGTGAACTTATTTTATTATAAATTCAAGATTATAAATTTTTGTGTATCATTCAGATCTACTGAACTTACTTTAGCATTCTGTGTCTCCCCAAACATCATGCTTTGATCTTGGTTGGCAATGACTATATGTTTTCTGAATAAATATCCTCTAATTCTATTTGTTCTGTTATTCAACAGCACTATAGGAAATTACACTTATGTTACTACTTATAGATAAAAATATGTGTCGGATTTGAAGAATGTTTAGATTTACTACCACCTTTAGTAGTGTATGTTACATGGGATTCTTGTATTTTGAAATCAGTATTTTCTTTGGTATGAATTTTGCCAAAATCAACTGGAGATCCATAGACCAATGTTTTACATTCCAATTTGGAAATTTAGTCAATGTCTCTTTAATGTTTGGTTGTATAACCTTACTGATTGAATTTTCCGATGTTTATGTTGATATTTTGATATGTCACAGACTTGGTACACATATCTGAATTATGCTTTTCCTCTTTCCTGAAGCTCTTACTAGCTAATATAAGCTAAAAGGATAGCTGAGGGGATGAGAGGCATAATACATAAAGAGCACACATCCTGTTTTCTGATATATTATATTATATTATATTATATTATATTATATTATATTATATTATATTAAATACCCTACTAAAAAGTGTTCAAATTCATCAAGAAATTCAGTAAACTTACAGGATACAAAATTATCATACAAAAATCAATAGCATGTCTAGCAATCACATTTACAATGGTATCCCCCCCCCCCCCAAATACTTAGGAATAACTTTAACCAAGTGAAAGATCCATGTACTGTAGACTAAAAACATTAATGAAGGAAACTGAAAATGACACAAATAAATGGAAGGCATCCTGTGTTCATGCATTGAAACAATTAATACTGTTAAAATGTCCATACTATCCAAATCAATCTTCAGATTCAATGCAGTCTCTATCAAAATTTCAATGCCATTCTTCACAGAAATAGGAAAGACAATTCTAAAATTTTTATAGAACCACAGAACACCCCAAATAGCCAAAATAATCTTGGCTAAGAGGAATAAAGCTGCAGGCATTGTACTACTAGATTTTAAAATATAATACAAAGCAATAGTAATCATACTGATTACTGACATAAAAACAGACACATCAACCAATATAACAGGACCCACACATCTGTAGTCAATTGATTTTCACAAAGCTGACAAGCACACACAATGGGGACAATCTCTTGAATAAATGATGCTGGGAAAACTGGATATTCACATGTAGAAGAATAAAAATGGATCCTTATCTTATTTCTTATACAATAATAAACTCAAAATAGATTAAAAATTTAAATTTCAGACCTAAAACTAAAAAACTACTATAAGAAAACACGAAGGAAATCTCCATGGTATTTGTCTGGGCAATGATGACCCCATAGGCAACAAAAACAAAAATACAAATGGAATTGCATCAAACTAAAAACTTCTGCACAATAAAGGAAACAACAGAGTCAAGAAACAATCCACAGATTGCAGAAAAATATTTGCAAATTATACTTTGAATAAGGAGCTAATTTCTAAATATATGAGGAACTCAAGCAACTCAATTGAATGAAAATAAATAACCCTATAAAAACAGTGTATGGGACACCTCTTGGGGGCAGGAGACAGTTACAAGAGGGACTTTACCTAACAACTGCAATCAGTGTAACTAATTCTTTTGTACCCTCAACAAAACCCAAACAATAAAAAAAAGGTCAAAACGTTATTTCTCAAATAAAGACATATGTGAAACAATGCTCAATATGATTATCAGAGAAATGCAAATTAAAACCACAGTGAGATATCACCTCACTCCTTTTATAATACCTTGGCTATTATAAAAAAGATAAAGGACTTGTCCAAGTGTTGGCAAGGATGTAGAGAAAAGAAAACCCTTGTATGCTGTTGGTGATATTGTAAATTAGTATGGCCATCTTGGAAAATGGTATAGAAGTTCCTCAAAAAACTAAAAATAAATGTATCATATGAGCTAGCAAACCCAATTCTGGGTGTATACCCAGGGGAATTAAAGTTGCTATGTCAAAGAGATGTCTGCATGCCCATGTTCTCTGCAGCTTTCTTCACAATAACCAAGAGCTGGAAACAACCTAAGTGTCCATTAATGGATGAATTGATTTTAGAAATTTGGCATATATACACAATGGAATACTATTCAGCCGTAGAAACCAAGAAATCCTGTCATGTGTGATGATATAGATGAAGCTAGAGCACATTATGCTAAGCCAGGGCTAGAGAGAGACAAATACCATATGATCTTACTTCTATAGACAATCTTGAAAAGTAGAGTGTAGAGAGTAAGAATGGTGATTACCAGAGGCTGCGGGTAGAGGGGTCAAGGAAAGGAGACCAGTCAATGGGTTTAAAGTTTTGCTTAGATAGAAGGAATAACTTCTGGTGATCTATCACATAGCATGGTAACTATGCTTAATCACATATTTTATATCTCTAATAGCTAAAAGATAGGATTTTAAATGTTCTCACCACAAAGAAATGACAAATATTTGAGGTGATGGGTATGCTAATTAGCCTGACTTGAATATTCCACATGTATACATGTATCAAAACTTTACATTATGCCCCATAAATATAGCATATTTAATTATTACTTGTTGATTAAAAATAAAACTTAAAAACAATAGAAATTTTGGAGCTAGATAGATTTGAATACAAATTCTTGGTCTGCCACTTACTAGCTGTGTGATTATGAGCAAGCTATAAATCTCTAGACACTTCAACTTTCCAATGTCTAAAATGGAAATAAGTTAGCACTTAATTCATAGAGTTCTTATGAGGATTAAATGAGAAAATTTATGTAAAGAGCATAGGATAATACCTATCACTATAGAAGTGTCCAATAAGTATTTTCTATTGTCTTGGTCAATTTTTAGAAGATCTGAGGGTTGACAAAGAAAGTTTATGGAGTGGCTGGCTATACTTGCACCAGGCACATGTATACATTGACTCATTTGAACTTTCATTACTAGAGGCAAAACAGTCCAATTCCATGGGTTTTCATAAAAGCTGTCCTCTTTGGGAATGTAAAAATCCTACACTATTAAAATGACATTTTTTTTTTAACAGACAAAAGCACTTCCCTCCATTAAGTTTGTATCCCTTTAATGTTCTTGATTTTATTTCTGCTTAAAAAATATTATTTTGAATTAAATTTTCATATGTTGACATTAACACTGAAATAATTCCTTTCACACTCCACAATTGCAATACAGGAGAAGAGATTCTCTCTTAGGACAAAGGCAGGTGCTTCATGATCTTGCTCCTCATAACCTTGCTCCTCATGACCTAATTGCTTTTTTTAATTTTTAGAGAAACTTTCATATGTGTGATATTAATTTACTTTCATTTAAATTTTTTTTCTTGAAAGTTTTAAAGTGTCACATCTTGAAAGTTTAAAGACTAGAAAGCCTTTGTTTAGGACTGGCTGAAGACCAGCTATACTAGGAGTGAGTTTATGGCAGGAAAAGGAATGAACAAAAACAAACCATGCCTCTTTCTTACAGGAAAGAAAGGAAAGTAGATGGCTAATTGTTCCAAACAGTTAGAAGTGGAAGGGCAGAAAGGAAAAAGGAGTGGGGTATCCTAATTTTATAAACAATTCACCATACCAGTTTAACAAGTCCAAGTCCTAAAATAGAATATTTTCATAACTATCTGCCATAACCTAGTGTGTGTGTGTGTGTGTGTGTGTGTGTATAAAAAGCTTCTAGGAAATAATGAAGGACTATGGTAACTTGCAACTGATGACTTAACCATCAATATTACTTTCTAAATTATTTTTATTTCAATGAAAACAAGCAAAAATGAAAGAACAATTTTGGAGCATGATTTTATGGCAGGCATTATTCAAAGTTGAGCCTACAATGTTGAGTAAGACATAGATATTATTCTTATGAAAGCTTGCAGTCTGGTGGACTGAGGTGGTCTCTATCTTCCAGTTTTTAACTTTGAAACAGCCTTAAACACAAAATAACATAAAACACACCATCAAAACTTTCTTCCTGAAATATATGTGTATTTTCTCCTTGCTCAGCACACGTATGTGAGTGATAAACTGCCTTAGTCTTTGTTTAAGAATGCCTATAATTTCCTCTCATTCTATTGCAATGATTTGGTTGTACAGAATCCTTGCATCACATTTACTTTCCCTCCAGAATCTGAAAATATTCACTCATTATTTTCTTACCTCTTTTGCTGCTTTTGAGAATGTGCTGTTGCTTAATGTATGTTGTTTCTTTGCAGGTAAACTCTCTCTTGTGTCTGATTGTTACCAAAAGTTTGGCACTTGTCCCCAAGGCTGCATCAAAAGAACAAGCACAAGTGATTTGAGGAGAAGGAAGAAGTTTATTAATTTGCCAGCAAATGAAGAGGTTGAAAGACTTCCATATAAAGGTACCAATGTCCTGCCTCTGAGCAGAAATACAGAGCTTTTAAAGGGGGTGGAGGTTCAGCTTCAGGCTAGTGCTGTTCAACTGCAGTTGATGGTTCTGATTCACCTTTTCTTCAGCTAAGACAATCTAATGACCTCTGCTTGGACAATTCCCTTGAGTTACATCCTGGAGTACAAACAACTAAGGATACCCCTCCCAGCCCTTCCTGACTGCCAGCCTGAGGCAGGGGTGCAGGTTTTAATCCCCTAAAAGAGTGCTAGAGGTTTTAGAGAGACAGAAAACATTTTTATTCTTTTTCAGACCACTCTTGTGAAGATACCAGGAGAAGATGGCCATCTACAAGCCAAGGAGAGAGATCTCAGAAGGAAATCCCTGCCAACACCTTGAACTCAGACTTCTAACTTGTGGAACTGTGGGAAAAGAATTTTTATTGTTAAGTCTCCCAGTCAGAGGTGCTTTGTCATGACAGCCTGAGAAAACTAACAGGGAAGGGCAGAGAGGCACTTTAGAAATCATGCAGTAAGAATGTCCCCAAATCTGTTCCATAACAAGAACACTGGTAAAAACTGTCAACAGCAAATTCTCAGAACTCTAGAAATAATGAAAGGCCAGCAATAATCTAAGGAGTGTTTATTCAAGAAAAATAACTGAATCCCTGTAAGAACAGAGAGCTTTGTGGAACTTTAACTTGCCCTATTCCCATCACCTCCTCCCCATCTCCATGGCAGTCTTAAAAACCAACAGCCTCACAACTATAACTCTTGAGACATCTCTTGGAAGCCTGGCTTTGGAGTTCTCTAAAAAGCTGTAGCCAAGAGAATTGTCTATTTGACCTGTCTGTCAGCTCCCCGAGAAGCTCCATCTTTGGGGTCTGTCTTTATTTGACCTTACTAGAATTCTATCTGTGCAAAAAGTCCTCTTCCTGGGGATTTTGTTGGAAACAACCACAGTCATTGTTCACCCCCACAGCTGCCTGTGATAAGGATACCAGGGGGAGCTAGCAAGAGACTGACTAAACACTTGACAACAGAAATGAAATGTCTGTAAGGGCTTTGTCTTAATCCATTTGCTGTAACAAACATATCTTAGACTGGATAATTTATAAACAACAGAAATTTATTTCTCACAGTTCTAGAGGCTGGGAAGTCCAAAATCAGAACGCCAGCAGATTTGACGTGTGGTGAAGAGCCTGTTCCTCCTAGATGATGCCTTCTAGCTGTGTCCTCACATGGTATAAAGGGTGAACGTTTACTCACATGGTGGAAGGGCAAACAGCTCCCTGGCACAGGTCACTAATCCCACTCATGAGGAAAGAGCCCTCATGACTTAATCACTTCCAGAAATTCCCACCTCTCCATACCATGGCATTGGTGTTAGGTTCCAAAACATAAACTTGAAGGGACACAGTTTTTGAGAACCATAATAGAACTTTTTTTTTTTTTTTTTCTGGTAATCTGGAAATCAAGATGCATATGCAGAGCTGTGCACACACCAAGAAAGACCTGAGCAGGCCCTAATCTCTCATCTCTGCCTGACCTCAAGGCTCCATGCAAGCAGCAAGTGGAGGCAGAGTTTTAAGCTGCCTGCTGGGGTTGGAAGGCGTACCCCAACATATACACAGTCTCTTTCCTAATGCTGGGAGACATACTACTTCAAGGCATTTAAGGGAATCTCTGGCCAATAATTATCTGACCAGTAAACTAACTGAGCAGAGACTTCAGTAGCTGCACAGTAGGGACAAGAAGGGAACGCTTCTGTGTGTAGGCCATTTCTTAGTTCTTGACTTAGATGGTAGTTAAACAAGTGTTTAGTTTGCAAATTATTCAGCAGTGTACACATTTATATCTTATGTACTTCTGGCAAGTGTGTTGTATTTCATTGACAACTTATTTTAAAAATGAGGTAGATATAATATTTATTCAATCATCTGTGGAAAGTAAATGAAATAAAGAAGGTATATGTAAAACAGAAGACTTACAAAAAAGGGGAAAAAGCCTTAAAAGGGGGGAAACATTTTCATTCGCAATAGCATAGATGAATCTGAGGCTATTCTGTCAAGTAAAATAAGCTAGGCACAGAAAGACAAATATCTTATGCTTTCATATATGGAATCAAAAAAGTTGGCCTCAGTTCGGAGGAGAATGGTAATTACAAGGAGCTGGGGATTAAGGGAGTCAAGAAGATGTTGGTTATAGGATGCGAAATTTCAGGTAGACAGGAGGAATAAGCACAAGAGATCTATTGTGCAAAATGGTAAATATAGTTAATAAAGATGTTATTTCTTCTGGGAAAATTGTGAAAAAGTAGATTGTAAGTGTTCTCACCTCAAAAACAAAAAGTATGTGAAGTTGGGCGATGCCTGTGGCTCAAGCAGTGGGGTGCTGGCCCCATATGCTGGAGATGGCTGGTTCAAAAACTGCAACAACAACAAAAAGTTTGTGAAGTCATCCATATGTTAATTACTTCAATTTAGCCATTCCACAATGTATACATATTTTAAAATAGCACGATGTACCTTATAAATATATGCAATTTTTATTTGTCAATTAAAAATAAGACAAAATTAAAAACAGAAAATATAAAATCTAATATATTGTATTGAGTGCTCTAAAAATCTTAGCTATTACTGGTAATGGCAATAATGGTTGAAAAGATCAAGACATTCCCACTTAGGAACCATCAGTTTCATCACAGGGCTTGTCCTCTGGAGAAGTTCTCACACATGTTTATAAGGAGATGTATGAGAGTCCTCACCACAGTCCTATTTAAAATAACGCCTAATCATCTTTTTTTGTTAATCAGGCCCAGGCCAGGTTTAAACCTGCTGCCCTGGTGTGCAGGGCCCAGCACGCTCGCTCACCACTGAGCTACAGCACCCAGCTAGTTACTCCCAATTGGAAACAGCGGTAGTGTTCATCGATGGCAGAATGGGTAAATTAACTGTATTTTCATGAAGTAGGATAGTATTTTCAAGGCAGAAAGGACTGAATCGGGCTGCATGTTAATTGTAAATAATCTCAGAAACATAATATTGAACAAAAATGTAAGTAGGAGAAATGAAGAATAAGTGTAATATGACTCCATTTATAAAAATTTCAAATACATTCAAAACTGAAAATGTATTGTTTAGAGATACAAGTGTTAAGTAGCAATAAACCAAGAAGTACAAGCAGAGGTAATCAAACAATAAAAAAGCAAGGAAATACTGAGCACAAAATTTGAGATTGCCGCTACTCTGTTGAGGGAGAGTGGTGAAAAGAGGGAACAGGCGGAGACAGCAGGTGTCAGAAGGATCATCAATATTTTCTTTCTTAAGTTCAGGAGCCTATTCACTACATATGTTGATTGGTCAATTGTCCTTTGGACATTAGTCATGCTATAATAATTCCTTTTTATATATTTTAAATTTCTTTTTTTTTTTTTTTTACATCTCCATGCAGACTGTTGTCTGCCAATTTTATTTTATTTATTTATTTATTTATTTATTTTATTTTTTTTTTATTAAATCATAGCTGTGTACATTGATATGATCATGGGGCATCATATACTAGCTTCATAAACCATTT
>CAUYPK010111721.1:0-17560 GCA_963574355.1 Loris lydekkerianus | reverse complement strand
ACTAGAAGTAGATCCATCGAGCTACTTCCGCATAGCAATGACTCAGCAAGGCCCGGCCTGAAACTGCCTCTACCTAGATACAGCCAATGTGGTACCATGCCACTGGCCCGACCCTGTCACTCACCTCTTCCCCCGCCTTCTCTCCCTGCCCCTTCTCCACAATAAAAAAATAAATAAATTCAAAAAAAAAAAAAAAAAAAAAAAAAACCTCAGGGCAAGCATATAATGGAGCCATCTTTCCCATCCTCATTTCTAATCCTATAAATCCACTTAAAATCTAAGAGATAAGCACTTTAGCTCCTCAAAACTGTGCCTTCAGGAGCAACTGAGATGGGTCAAAACAAGGCATTACAGTAACCCCAAGGACATATTACTGTATGAAGTATTAGACCACCTTAGTTCATTTTGTGCTTAGTTCATAATAGAAAACCATGGACTGGGTAATTTATCATGAACAGAAATTTATTGATTCATGGTTCTGGAGGCTGGAAAGTCCAAGGTTGAGGAACAAGCATCTTGTGAAGGCCTTCTTGAAGACAAGGCTTTTGAATGAACTCAAGCATTCTAAGAGTCATAAAAATGGAAAAGGAGAACATGGGGAAAGGAAAAAGAGAGGGCAAGACAAAGAGAAAACCAGACTTGTACTTTTATAAGGAACCTACTCCCTCAATATCATTATCTTATTGATAATGTCAGGGCCATCATGAACTAATAACCTCTCATTAAGACCTACCTCCCAACACTGCTGCATTGAGTATTCAATTTTGAACACATGCTTTTTAGGGAACACATTAAAACCATAGCAAGGGCTAAGATTGTTCCTTATTTCACTAACCACGTTTCCATACCAGATCATTAAAAATTGTCAATTGATAAGATAGACAATAGATAATAGATAATAGTCAATAGATAATAGTCCATTTAATGTAAATTTAGAAATATAGTTTCCAAAATTTGCCCCCATCCTCTAAAATGTAGGTCCTCTCTTTGTTTCCATAGGTAAATTAATTTCTGAAATGTGTGCATATATTTTCTTTTGCTTAAAATTCTATTCCCATTTCCTTTTGGATTATCAAAAGAATCAACTTTTTAAAGCTTCTATGAGAAGGAAGAGTCTGAGATCATGGCAACCTGTCATATCTCTCTTCTCCAAAATTTACATGATCTGCTGTTCGTATCCTGGTTAGTTGCAAGAGTCAATATACAGCTGAATTTCAGAAAGTTATTGGGTTCCAATTCATTTCTTATGAGGAGAGCTCATGGGACATCTAAAGACCTGGATAAAAGACTGGGGTAACAATTAAATCATTGAAGGAGTTTCATCCCCAGAGATTTTAATCCCCAGCTATGGTTTGAATGCTTGTACCCTCAAAAAGCCACAATCACAAGACCAAACTCGTTGGTAAAGGGCTGGTTAACTCCACTTCCTGGGGTCCCCAATCCAATCTCACACTGCCAGTTTTAATTGCCAAATTGTATAAAATACTTATAGCATGAAACCAACAGAAGAACTCTGGGAACATGAATAATGAGAGTAGATCAACTCCCCGCAGGAATGACAAAGGAGATACAACAGAAAATGCCATTCATAGAAATATGGATGAATTGTCAGAAATAGAATTCAGAATATGGATGGCAAATAAGATGAATATAATGGAGGAAAAGATGGAAATAGGAAATCCAAAGAGTAGTTCAAAAGTTGTCTCAAGAAATTAATGAATTGAAAGACAAAGTAATCAAGGATATGGATATAATGACAAAAGACATAGCAGAGATCAAGGAGGTGAAAAAGCTATTCAAGGAACTTTGAAATATAATAGAATCCCCCAGTAATAGAGTTGAGCAGGCAGAATAAAGGATCTCAGAAATTGAAGACAAGGATTTTGAATGAACTCAAGCATTCAAAGAGTCAGAAAAATGGAAAAGGAGAACAGAACATTCCCTGAGAGAGTTGTGGGATCATTCCAAAAGAACAAATATCCAACTTATAGGGATTCCTAAAGGAGAAAAGGATGGTTCTAAAGGCACAGATGTTCTACTCCAAGGTATTATGAAGGGGAATTTCTCAACCATTGCAAGAGATACAGAAATTCAGATAGTAGATAATTTCAGAACCCCAGAAGAACTCAATCCAAATAAAGCATCTCCTAGACATTTTGTAATTAGCTTCACCAAAATAAATATGAAGGAGAAAATCCCACAAGTAGCCAAATGTAAGAAAATTATTACCTACAAATAGAGAAATATTAGAATGACTGAAGATCTCTCAGCCAAAACTTTTAAAGCCTGAAGAGGATGGATTGAGTTTTACTCAATCTTGTAAAACTAAGCAAATTTCAGCCTAGGATCTGGTATCCAGCTAAACTAAGTTTTATTTGTGATGCAGAAATGAAACATTTTACTGACATACACAAGTTGAGGAAATTTGCTGTAACTAAACCAGATCTCCAGGAAATACTGAGACCCTTTTTCCACAATGACCAGAACAATGGTCTACCATCAAAGTAAGCTCACCCAGAATTTATCAAACAAAACCTAACTTCCACAATAGTGAAAAGATTAAAAATATGCCCTGGACCTTTGAAAAACATTATGGCCCAAACACTACCATACTTATCAATTCTCTCAATTAATGTGAATGGCTTAAATTGTTCTCTAAAGAGGAACGGCTTGGCTGACGGGATACAAAAACTTGGGCGAGATATCTATTGCCTATAAAAGACTCATATTACCTCAAAGGATAAAAAGAAAAAAAAAAAAAACTCAAAGTGAAGGGATGAACATCTATAATACAGGCAAATGGAAATCAGAAAAAAACAGGGGTTGCAATTTTACTTGCAGATACAATAGGATTTAAACCAATAAAGATAAGGAAAGACAAGGATGAACACTACATATTTGTCAAGGGAAACACTCAATATGAAGAGATTTCAATAATTAACATTTGTGCACTCTACCTGAATACTCCTCAATTAATGAAGCAAACGCTAATAGATATGAACAATTTGATGTCTTCCTAAACTATAATAGTTGGAGATGTTAACACCCCTTTGTCTGTTCTGGATAGGTCCTCCAAGAAGACTAAACAAGACTTAAACTTGACCCTAGAACAAATGAACTTAACAGACATGTATAGAACATTTCGTCCTAATAAAACTGAATACACATTCTTCTCATCAGCCCACGGATCATCCTCCAAAATCAATTTAGTACACAAGTCTAATCTCAGCAAATTTAAAAGAATAGAAATTATTCCTTGAATCTTCTCAGAACATCATGGAATAAAAGTTGAACTCAACAGCAACATAAATCTATATACCAAAACAAAGCCATTGAAACTAAATAACCTTAGGCTGAAAGATAGCTGGGTCAAAGACGACATTAAGAAGAAAATCACTGGGTATCTCCTGTGGCTCAAAGGAGTAGGGTGCTGGCCCCATATGCCAGAGGTGGCAGTTTCAAACCCAGCCCTGGTCAAAAACTGCAAAAAAAAGAAAATCACCAAATTTTTGGAACAAAATGATAATGAAGACGCAAATTATCAAAACCTGTGGGATACTGCAAAGGCAGCCCCTAAGAGGGAAATTTATAAGCATTAGAAGCCTTCATCAAGAAAACAGAATGAAAGTCAACAACCTAATGGGTCATCTATAGCAACTAGAAAAGAAAGAACAATCCAATTTTAAGCCCAGCAGAAGAAAAGAAATAACCAAAATTAGAGTAGAATTAAATGAAATTGAAAACAAAAGAATCATTCTGAAGATTAATGAAACAAAACATTGGTTCTTCGAAAAGATTAATAAAATTGACAAATCTTTGGCTAGCCTAACCAGAAACAGAAAAGCAAAATCTCTAATGACATCAATCGGAAACAATAAAGGAGAAATAACAGTAGATAACACAGAAATTCAAAAAATCCTCAATGTTTACTACCAAAAAACCTACTCTCAGAAGTATGAAAATCTGGGGGAAATGGACCAATACCTGCAAGCATACCACCTCCCCTAGACTCAGCTAGAAAGAATTAGAAATTTTGAATAGACCTATATCAAGCACTGAAATAGCATCAACTATACAAAATCTCCCAAAAGACAAAAGTCCAGAACCAGATGGCTTCACATCAGATTCTACCAAACCTTTAAAGAGGAACTAGTACCTATATTACATAACTTTTCCAAAACATAGAAAAAAGAAGGATCCTACCCAACACATTCTATGAAGCAAATATCACCTTAATCTCCAAACCAAGAAAGGAACCAACAAAGAAAGAAAACTATAGACCAATATCATTAATGAATATCTATGCAAAAATATTCAATAAGATCCTAGCAAATAGAATTCAATGACACATCAAAAACATAATTCACCACAATCAAGTTGGTTTTATCCCATGTTTACAAGATTGATTCAACATACAGAAATCTATAAATGTAATATACCACATAAATAAAATAAAAAATAAAGAGCATATGATTCTATCAATTGATGCAGACAACGATTTTGATAATATACAGCATCCTTTCATGATTAGAACACTCAAGAAAATAGGCTTACATGGGACTTTTCTTAAACTGATAGAAGTCCTCTACAGCAAAACCACAGCCAATATCATATTGAATGGAATAAAGTTGAAATCATCTCCACTCTGATCTAGAACTAGACAAGGATGCCCAGTGTCACCATTGCTATTCAAGATAGTAATGAAAGTCCTAGCCATTGCAATCAGGCAAGAGAAAGGGATCAAAGGTATTCAAATGGGTTCAGAAGAGGTCAAACTGTCACTCTTTGTGGATGACATTATCTTATTCCTAGAAAACCCCAGGAACTCAACTACAAAACTCTTAGTAGTGATCAAAGAATATAGCAGAGTCACAGGATACAAAATCAATACTCACACAGTAGCTCTTATGTATACCAACAATTGTCAAATCACAAATATAGTAAAGGACTCTATTCCTTTTACAGTACTGCCAAAGAAGATGAAATACCTAGAAATTTATCAAACAAAGAAGTGGATCTCTATAATGAGAATTATGAAACCCTGAGAAAAGAAATAGCTGAAGATGTTAACAAATGGAAAAACATACCATGCTCATGGTTGGGAAGAATCAACATGGTTAAAATGTCCATAGTACCCAAAGCAGTATACAGATTTATTACAATCCCTGTCAAGGCACCACTGTCATACTTAAAAAAACTAGAAAAAATTTTACTTTGTTTTATATGGAATCATAATTAATCTTTGAATAGTCAATGCATTATTTAGAAATAAAAACAAATCATGAGACATCACATTACCAGACTTAAGATTATTTTACAAGGCTATGGTCAAAACAGCCTGGTTCTGACACAAAAATAGAGACTTAGATCTATGAAATAGGATAGAACCCAGCCACATATCATCTTTTGATCTTTGATAAGCCTAACAGAAATATACACTGGGGAAAAGATTCCCTATTTAACAAACAGTACTGGGAGAACTGGCAAGTGTGACCTGTCAAAGAATGAAACTGGACCCTCACCTTTCACCACTAACAAAAATTGATTTTCACTGGATTTAAACTTAAGACATGAAACTATAAAAATGCTAGAAGAGGGTGAAGGGAAAATGCTTGAAGATGTTGGCCTAGGAAAATATTTTATGAGGAGGATCTCCTGGGCAACCAAAACAATACCAAAAATATTTTACTGGGATCCAATCAAACTAAAAAGCTTCTGTACAGCCAAGGGCATTGCAAGTAAAGCACATAGACAGCCTTCAGAATGGGAGAAGATTTTTGCAGGTTCTGATTCCAACAAACGTCTGATAACTAGAATCAACATAGAACTCAAATTAATCAATAAGAAAAGAACTAATAACCTCAATTCTTTGTGGGCAAGAGACTAGAACAGAAACCTCTCATAAAACCAGTGTATGGTGCCCCATAATTGCATTAATGTACACAGCTATGATTTAATATTAATAAAAAAATAATAGATTAATGGCAAACAAACACATGAAAAAATGCTCATCATCTTTAATCACTAGAGAAATGCAAATCAAACCACTATGAGATATCACCTAACTCCAGTAAGATTAGCCCTCATCACAAAATCCCAAAACTGCAGATGTTGGCACGGATGTGGAGAGAAGGGAACACTTCTACACTGCTGGCGGGATTGCAAACTAATATAGCCTTTTTGGAAAGAAGTACAGAGAATTCTCAAAAAAACCAGAAGTTAACCTACTGTTTGATTCTGCAATTCCATTACTCGGTATCTATCCAGATAAACAATAGTCATTTTACAACAAAGACCAGAATGTTTATTGCAACCCAATTCATCTTTCATATGAAAGTGTGAGTTATCATAAATTGGTTTTATAGTAGTACTGAGTACATTGTATATATTTTTTCCATTCCTGAAAATGAAAATATTCTTAAAGTACTATTTCATTGGCATGATGGGTAAGGAGAAGGGGAGATAGGGAGTCTTAATGAGGAAAATAGGCAATATTTGTAAAAATAAATAGTAGAGAAATATGCATGTGTGTTTGAATTACAGAAAAGGGAATGGGAAAGTACAATAGAACTTCCAAATTAATGATAGGAAACAAAGTAAATGAATATCAACTTTAACACCAGAAAAAATAATAACAATAAATAACAATACTCATTTGAATTGCTTAAATATTTGCAGTATTCCATTTTATCTATTGGATTTTTAGCCATTTTTTTGTGTGTGTTTTGTCTCTATTTTAGTGGCTGCTCTAGGGATTGCAATATAAATACCTAATCTCACCTTCTCAATCTAACTGGAGCTAATTTTCTACTGCTTCATGTAAAAGGTGAAAGCCTCCCAACTGTATAGTTCCCTTTTATGTTATAAATGTCCTATGCATTGCATCTTCATACATTGAAAATTCTATAAATGTTTGCTTTTTCCAGTTGTAAATATTTTAAAGACTTTAAGGGAAAAAATTATATTTTGTGTTCACCCAGAGATTTTCCATTTCTGTTGTCCTTCCTTCATTCTGAAGATTCTTTCATCCTGAAAAACTACCTTAGGCATTTTTTATGGAGCAGGTTTGCCCATGATGATTCTCTCAGCTTTCCATTATCTGAGGAAAAGCATCTTTATTTTGCCTTCATTTCTGGTGGATAGTTTTACACTGAACATAGAATTTTGGACTGACAGTTTATTTCTTTCAGCATTTACAGTTTTCATTTTACTATCTTCTGGCCTTCATGGCTTTTGATGAGAAATCCACAGTCATTCTAATCATTGTTTCCCTGTATGTAACATGTCATTTTTCTCTAGCTGTATTCATGACTTTTTTCTTTATTTTTAGTGTCATCAATTTGACTGTGATGTGTCTAGGTCCAGCTTGCTCTGAGTTAAAGTTTCACTGAGCTTTCTGAACATAAATGTACAGGCCTTTTTTATTTTTTAGACTTGGAAAGTTTTAGCCATTATTTCTTAAAATGTGTTTTCTGCCTCTATTTCTTTCTCATTCTAGGATCCCATGAAATGTATGTTAGACCTTTTGCTATTCTTCCACATGTCTCTGATGTTCTACTAATTTTCCAATTTTTTATTTCTTTTTCCTCAGATTGGATAATTTCTAATGATCTATCTTCAAATTTGCTGACTTGTTTCTCAGTCTTCTCCATTGTGCTAGTAAGCTTATCCAATGACTTTTTCTAATTAAGATATTATATTTTTTAGTTCTAAAATTTCCACTTTGTTCTTTTTTATAATTTTTGTGTCTCTTCAAAAAGCTCCCATTTTTCCATTTATTTCAAATACATTTAAGTTTACTTCATGGACCATAGATACAATAGATGCTTTAAAGACTATCTGATAATTTCATCATGTAGGTCATCTCAGGATCATCTCTCTTGATATCTTTTCACTTGAAAATTGATGACATTTTTCTGGTTCTTTATATGTCAAGTAACAAGGCATTGAGAATACTATGTCATGAAGACTTTGGGTCCTATTATAATCTTTGTGTTGGTAAAGACATAGAAACTCTCATATATTCTCAGAAAGTAAGGTGTTTTATCCACTTTATAAAACTGGTGTTATCTTATAAAGTTAAGAATATAAGTATACTATAACCCAGGCATTTTATTCCTACATATTTACCAAGAGACATGAAGTTACATATCCATACATAGACTTCTACGTGAATACACAAAGCAGTTTTCTTCATGAACTCCAAAATCTGGAAACAACCCAATTGTCCATCAACACATCATTGGATAAACACGTTGTAATATACCTTTATAAGAAATATAAAAGAAATAAACCTTTGTCATATGCATAAAATAGGTAAATCTCAAAGCCACTATGCCATTAGTAAGAAGTCAGTCAGAAAGAGTGCATACTATATAATTCCATTCATATAAAATTTTAGAAGATTCAAACTAATTTATATTGGCAAAAAGCAGAACAATGTTTGCCTAGAAACACGGATGAAGAAAGAAATGGGTTATAAAGAAATACAAGGAAACTTCTGCAGGTGATAGAAATGTTCATATCTATTACGAGTTTTACATATGTGTGTGTGTATATTCAAAAATGATCAAATTTTGCCCTTCAAATATGAACATTTTGTGTATTTTGATTATTATATCTCAACAAATAGGATAAAATGAGGACTAAACCAAGTAATAAATATGAAACATAAAGCAAGCAAGAAAGAATAACATCAAGAATGTGCATGATTCCATTAAAAGACAAAAGAAAAATATGAGATTTGTTTTTTCTTTCAAAAAAATTTCTAAGCTTTCAAGAAACATTTAAAGTTATAATGAGAGGTTAAAAATAAATATATTACACAGAGATGCTTGAAAAATATAAATAAAGGAAAGTTTTTGGCCGGGGCTGATTTGAACCTGCCACCTCTGGCATATGGGGCTGGCACCCTATTCCTTTGAGCCACAGGTGCCGCCCTGGATGGAACATTTTTAAATCAGGAAAATTTTAAAAAATAAAACAGAACAAAGAGATATTTTGCAGTAAGAATGCACTATGTTTGAAGATAATGCAGTGGTTACTAAAAAAAACAACAGATAAATATGTCAAGCAAAAATCATTGGAAATACAAGAGAACTTAATAAAAATACAATTATAGTAGAAATATTTGATATACCTCTTTCAGACATGGGTACATAAATAATAAGCAAATACCTACAGGAACTGACCAATACAATCAATAAACTGAATAATACATCTTATCACAAAAATTAAGTAAATGAGGTAAAGGATATAGTAACTAGTTTGATATAAGCATTCCAAATTATATCTAAAATCAGAACATTGTACCCCGTAAATGCATTAATGTATACATGATCTATGTATTTATGACTTAATAAAAAAAATTTAAGAATGTAAAATAAAAACTGAGTAATATAATCAATAACTAATTAGATATATGGAAATCCATATGGCACCAAACAGAAAGTATTTTGATCTTATGTCCATAAAACATTTACAAAAATTATAAAAATTGTAAAAAACATTTACAAACATTTACCGTATTTTGCTTAAAGAAAATTTTATTGAGGATAAATAGTTTATAGGCTATATTTTCCATTCCTAATAAATTTGAAACAAAAGTAAAAGTGGCCTCCTTAAGGTGCCATCAGGACTTTGCTGAAGTTACAATACTTCCTGATATTGATCATGACACTTAATGTGAAACATAGCAGAATATCTGGGATTAAATTTCACCTCAAATTCCCGACTCTATGACATGGGGACAGTCACACAATGCCTCTGAGATTCAAAACCCTATAATATAGCAGTGACTCTACTAACCATACAAATTTCATAAAAGTTGTCAACGTGGCCAAATGAGGTCATAGATGTGATGAACACCATTTTTCAATGGTGTACTTTTTTGTAAGAAAGTATACCCAAGAACAGTCAACTGAACTCACAAAAAGACTTTAGGAAATTTTTTTTTATAGCTTTAGAAATATATTCTTTCTTTTGGGGGTCTGCCTGTACATGTGTACAGAGTTCTTTTAAAAGAAATCTTAAAAAGCCATTCTTACTTGGAATAGTAGGAACTGCGCAACTAATGATGATAACGTGTTACTAACTTACAACTAATAAGGAGTAAAAGTCCCTCAGATAGGACCTACTTAAATATTTGATGGCTAATAAATTAAATGTTAATTAAATACTTCAGTGACTTTCTTCCCTGACCAGCATATAATTAACATTTAATTTGTTATAAAATATTTAAAGTTATGAAATATCCTATGGCATCAAAATGTCTTCATCGTCAAACCATCTTGAGACAATGTGTCAAGGGTACAAGAGGTTAGACCGGCATTTAAATCTCAGGAGACAGAACATAGAAAGTGTCTTTTGTGATTTTTTTCACAGAAAGAAATTGAGAAGGAATTAAGGGGGATCTCACTTTCCAATTGAATTTGACCAAAGAATTTGTAACTAAGTGCTACTAAGTAGTAAAAGATAAAACAAAAATGAGGCACCCTTCCAAATCTAAAATGATATTACCTCATGAGTGTTGTACCCATATCAATGGTTAATGAAAAACATGATTAAAAAATGGTTAGGAAGAAAGCCCATTCTCTTCGACCTCTTTGAACCTGAAACACTCCTAGAAGAATGAGCATCAGGAGGAGGAAGATTGAACACAACAGTTATCTATTAAGTCAAGGGGTGCCGCGAGAGGTATCCTACTCCTGAATTCCCCCACAGAGCAGGGTGAGAATCCCAAAGGAAGTACATTTTTCCTATTGGTTTGAAGCTGATCTTGGAAAGTACATGAACCTGGGCTTATAAAAAGGCAAGTGGGGGTTGGGGTGATTGGAGACAAGATGGCTGACATAAGCCAGCTTTCCACAGGGGATCCCATCTAGAAGAAGAGTTAAAGGACAGAAATTTAGCAAGTAACCTGGTGGGTTAGAGCTGCACCAAGAGAGAAGGTTGAAGAATGCACATCAACCCTGAGGAGGTGAACTACAACCCAAAGGACACAAACAAAAGGTACAAAATCCATCACCAAGTGGATGGGAGTCCCCTCCCCCATGAGAACGGCTTGGAGTACTTCATAAACAAATGAGCAGAGTTCAAAAGTCCTCCCATTATATTCCACATGATAGACCCTCTAAAACCTGGACCTACTTCCCCTACTAGGGTGCCATGGCACTCTCCTGCCAGGCAGAAAACTGTGTAAAACTGTATATATTCTCTACCTGCAACTCTGAGCTCCCAGCACTCCCCTCCACTCTCACTCTGAGGTCGAGAGACCTGTTGCCATGGATTCCAGATTCATGGGTGATTTCTCAAGGGGTGTGGACAGGGTCTGGACTACTGCTGGCCCATGCTGATTCTGCAGCACAGAAGTGAAGAGAGGACAGTTGGCTGAGAGGGAACCACACCAGAGTGGTGGTGCCTGGAGGCACAGAGCAGCAGCAGTTTTTGGCAACAATAGGGCTCACCCCTGGATATTCTAGAGTCACACCCCCTATCTCTCTGGGTAATCAGAGGAGGCCAGGCATCTTCTGAGGTGGCAACCACTGGTGAAACAGATCTGGGACAAAACACAGACCCCATGATAAAGGGTTTGCCTGAGGCGGTACCGGCCTGGGTGGAGCACGGGGACTAGAAAAAGCATGCGCAGTGCCAGCTAACTCCCAGAGCAGGGCTGACCCAGAGGACTGCTTTACTGAGCCTAAGATGCACCCGGCCCCCAGGGAATCATGAGCCTAGACAAAGGAGGGCAGGAGGCTAGAACTGACAGCTAACCATGCTGCAAATACAAATACCAGGCAGCAGGAAAGACAGGGCCTGAGGCGCAGGTCCTGTGAACTCAACATAGCTTCTCTTCTGCAGGGGAATTTAGCTGGGACAGAAACAAATTCCCACAAAGTTGTTCTGTTCTGTCAGTAACATCAATCAGGGGTGGGGCTAGAACTGAGGGAATACCCTAAGCCTTCATCAAGTGCCCAAGGTTGTCAGGCTTCACCTAGCCCTGCCAGATAGAGGCAGAGAGCAGTGGCCTGGCTGAGGAGACATAGATTTCCTTGTGATTCAGCCAGGTGCAAACCCCTGGATTATCTGCTCATTGGAGGCAACTGGGTCATAGCCCTGCGGGGTTATCAGTGACTGGGTGTGAAAGAGGTGCAAGGTGGGGAATGAGGCATCAACCATCCCAGACTAATCTATTTTCTGGGTGGGTCCTCCTGACCTCATGGAGCACAGGAGCAAGTCAAATTTGAGTTGTCAGCAGACCCCTGCGATCTAGTTGCCAGAGACCTTTTAACTCTTCCACCTGAGACAGGTGCTGACTGAGACAATTGATCTGGACATTTTGAACTGAGTCAATCACCCATGGACTATCCAAGTGGTGCCTTGGGTGTGTGGTTGTAGGAAGGTTTGATTTTCCTTTTCCAATTGTTGCTTGTGGGGGGCGGGGTGACTTAATTGCTGGTATTTCTCCACAACTGAGACTTCAACCCAGAGTAACTGTTTCACTAGGATTGGACAGAGACCAGCTGAAAACAAGATAGAGCCACTTAGCCCCACCACAACAAACAGGTCCCCAGTTCCTTGGGCAGTAGCACTGTACAGGTCCTCAGCAAAGCTCCAGGGGAAAAGTCAAACAGTGCAAAATAATCATGGGATATAATCAGTGGAAAAACTCTGGTAACATTAATAACCAGAATAGATCAACCCCCCCAAGGAAAGATATGGCAGATGTAACTGAAGATCCCATTCATAAACAGATGGCTGAGATGTCAGACATCATCTTCAGAATTTATATTTGCAAACAAGATTAATAGAATGGAGGAAAATTTGGAATTAGAAATTCAAGGAGCAATTCAAAAGTTGGAATTAGAATTTCAAGGAGAAATTCAAAATTCTTTGTCTCAAGAATTCAACAAATTTAAAGACAAAACCACCAAAGATTTTGACACACTGAAGCAAGAATTTTCAGTCCTCTAAGATCCGAAAAATGCAATAGAATCCCTCAGTAACAAAGTAAAGCAAGCAGAAGAAAGGATTTCTGACATTGAAGACAAAGCTTTTGAATGCTCCCAAACTCTCAAAGAGGAAGAGAAATGGAGAGCAAAAATGAATCATTCTCTCAGACAGCTCTGGGAAGGCTAATATTCACCTGATTGGAATCCCTGAAAGCAATGAAGTGGCTTCGCAAGGCACAGAGGCCCTTCTCCATGAAATTATGAAAGAGAATTTTCCAGACATGCCAAGAGGGGAAGTGGAGCATGATGGCGGATGGGACAGACGTGTAGCCCACCTCTTCCAAGTCATCAGGTGAGAGGAAGAAGGTCTGAACCTTTTCCCCACGTGGATTATTGCTGTAGACAGACAGCTGGAGACGCGCAGCAAACTAGCAGATTGCTGTATTAGAGGTGTAATTTAAAACCACAGACTCTGTTGTAGAGATTTGCCCTGCTTGGCCTTGCTGGCCGGCAGGCCCCTCCCTCATGGAGGACAGCAGCTCCAATTCCTGGCAAAAGCCATTTGACGAAAATTTATTCCTGACCTGAGTTTAGTGACCTGAAAGGGACCCCACTCAGAGCCATAAGGGACTAAGCAATCGGATGGAAAATTGAAGGGAAGGGATTCCACCTGGGAAACAGACATTTTGAATTGTCTGAAATGGCGGGAACCTTCCCCCAGAACAACAGGAGTGATTAAATAGACCGGACCATTCCAGGTGGGGAATACTGGTGTGGGCTGTCAGTTCAGGCTGTGTGGTGAACTGGCAGGTGACTGGACTCGAATTTTCAGACTCAAAAGTGAGACCCTGAGCCACATAAACTGAGCAGAAGGTTTCCGTGTGCTGCAGCCGCACCACCGTCAGCAGCCAGCCCCTCCTCCACAGCCGACTGCAGTTGCCAGTTTGCAGAAGAATGTGGGAGCAGAGTGGAAAGATTTGTGAGGGGTGGACTCCTGCACTGAGTTGGAAGGTCGGATAGGAGAGCTGTCTGGAACAGAAAAGCCAAGGTTGCACAACGATTAGGTAACTACTTTTACAGAAACTCCAAAATGGAGATCGGCCAGGTAGGGTGGTTACCATGGTAACAGTATAAACTGTGAATCCAGGTATAAGCCTGGGAATCACTCACAGTGCCACCTGGTGTCCAGAAAGTATATTGCATTATAAATATATTCCTATGAAAGTTGATCCCTACATACATATAGATGTACATTTCAACACATATACAAGAATAATATTTTTGTGGTTGGTGCCATTTTTTTTCTTTTCTCTCATCATTATCTTGGAGGAACTATCGTTAATTTTTATTATTTTTATATATACATTTTTTTATTTGTATTTTTTCTATTTTAATTTTTTCTTTCTTTTTTAACGTTTTTATGAACACCACTTTTTTTTTTTCTCTTTCCCTTCTCTCTTTCTCTTCTTCCCTTCTTATGGTTTCTGAGAGTGCTAACATCATATTTCTAGAGGGTTTTTTGTTTGTTCATTTTCTTTGTATGTTTTTTCCCTTTTTTCTTTTTTTTTCTTTTTCTCAATGATTCTATGATTATCATAATTTTTAATGTAGTTTGGTTTTTGTTGTTGTTGTTGTCTGTATGTCTATGTGTTTCTGATTGATTGTGCATCTGTGGGCTTGTGTGTCTGGTAGCCTTTTTATCTGTTTATTTGCTCATTTGGCCTCAATAAGTTTGGTGTTTCGATCTGCAATTCTAAGCTCCCAGTACTCCCCTCCACTCTCACTCTGAGGTCTGGAGTCCTGTCCCCCAGGAGTCCAGATTCTTGGGTGATGTCTCGAGGGGTGTGCACAGGGCCTGAACTGTAGCTGGTCAGTGCAGATTCTGCAACACAGGAGTGAGGAGATGACATCAGCTGAGAGGGAACCACATTGGAGTGGCAGTGCCCTGAGGTGCAGAGCAGCAGCCATTCTTGGCAACAATAGTTCCCAGCCCCAGATATTCCAAAGCCACAACCCCTGTCTTCCTGGGCAACCAGAGGAGGCCAGGCATCTTCTCAGATGGCAACCACCATGGAACAGAACTGGGACTGAAACACAGGCCCCTTGAGTAAAGGGTTTGCCTGTGGTGGTACCGGCCTGGGTGGAGTGCAGGGAGTAGAAAATGCACGCACAGACCCGGAAAATTTCCAGGGTGGGGCTGACCCAGAGGACCGCCTTACCAAGCCTAAGATGCACCAGCCCTCAGGGGATCATCAGCCATAGACAAAGGAAGACAGGAGGCTAGAGCTGACTGTGCTGTGAATACAAACCTGCAGGAGTAAAGACAGGACCTGAGGTACAGGTTCTGGGAACTCAAAACAGTTTCTCTTCTACAGAGGAATTTAGCAGGGACAGAAACAAATTCCCACAAAGTTGTTTTGTTCTGTCAGTAACATCAATCAGGGGTGGGGCTGGAACTTAGTGAAAACCCCCCAGCCTCCATCAAGCACCCAAGGTTGTCAGGCCTCACCACCTCCTGCTGGATAAAGGCAGAGAGCAGTGGTCTGGCTGAGAAGATACTGATAGATACTGATTTCCTTGTGATTCAGGCAGGTACAAGCCCCTAGAGTATCTGCTCACTGGAGGCAACTGAGTCACAGCCCTGCCAGGGCTATCAGTGACTGGGTGTGGCAGAGGTGCAAGGTGGGGAAGGAGGCATCAACCTTCCCAGACTACTCTATTTGCTAGGTGGGTCCTCCTGACTTCATGGAGCACTGGAGCAAGTCATATTTGAGTTGTTACCAGACCCCTGCAATCCAGTTCCCAGAGACCTTTGAAACTCTCACACCTGAGACAGGTGCTGACTGAGACAATTGATTTGGACTTTTTGAACTGAGCTAGTCACCTGAGGACTATTCAAGTGGTACCCTGGGTGTGTGGTTGTAGGAAGGTTTGATTTTCCTTTTCCAATTGTTGCATTTGGGGGGTGGGGTGACTTAATTGCTGGTATTTCTCCACAGCTGAAACTTCAACCCAGAGTAACTGTTTCACTAGGGTCGAACAGAGACCAGCTGAAAACAAGACAGAAACACTTAGCCCCACCACACCAAATAGGTCCCCAGTCTCTCAGGCCATAGCCTTGTACAGGTCCTCCAGACATACCAAGATATTCTGAAATTCAGATAGCAGACAGTTTCAGAACCCCAGCACAACTCAACCCAAATAAGACATCCCCCAGGCACATCAAAATTAACTTTACTAAAGTTAATATGAAGAAGAAAATTCTGAAAGCAGCCAGACATAAGAAAACCATTACTTAAAAAGGGAAGAATATTAGAATGACTGCAGATCTCTCCGCTGAAACCTTGGCCAGAAGAGGGTGGTCATCGACTTTTAATCTACTAAAAATAAATAAGTTTCAACCCCGGATCCTATATCCAGCTAAACTGAGTTTAATTTATGATGGAGAAATTAAATACTTTAATGAAATTCACATGTAGAAGAAATTTGCCATAACCAAACCAGCTTTTCAGGATATTTTCAGACCTATCCTCCATAATGACCAGCACAATCCTCTACCACAAAAGTAAACTCACTCAGAAACTTTTGATCACACTCCAACTTCCATAGTGGCGAAAGGATCAAAAATGTCCACTGGAATTTTAAAAAACTCGATACCCAAAATTTTACCAGACTTATCAATATTCTCCATTAATGTGAACAGCTTAAACTGTCCTCTAAAGAGGTACAGGTTGTCTGACTGGATGCAAAAACTCAGGCCAGATATTAGCTGCATACAAGAGTCACATCTTACCTTAAAAGATAAATATAGACTCAGGGTGAAAGGATGGTCATCCATATTTCAGGCAAATGGTAATTAGAAATAAGCATGTGCTCCAATTGTACTTGCAGATATAATAGGCTTTAAACCAACAAAAGTAAGGAAGGATAAGGAGGGTCACTTCAAATTTGTTAAGGATAATACTCAATATGATGAGATTTCAATTATTAATATTTATGCACCCAACCAAAATGCACCTCAATTTATAAGATAAACTCTAGCAGACACGAGCAACTTAATTTCCTCCAGCTCCATAATAGTTGGAGATTTTAACACTCCTTTAGCAGTGTTGGATAGATCCTCCAAGAAGAAGCTGAGCAAAGAAATTTTAGATTTAAACCTAACCATCCAACATTTGGATTTAGCAGACATCTACAGAACATTTCATCCCAACAAAACTGAATACACATACTTCTCATAAGCCCATGGAACATACTCAAAAATCAATCACATCTTAGGTAACAAGTCTAACCTCAGAAAAGTTAAAAATATAAAAATTATTCCTTGCATCTTCTTGGACCACCAAGGAATAAAAGTTGAACTCAGTAACAACAGAAATCTACATCCTCATACAAAAACATGGAAGTTAAATAAACTTATGCTGAATGATAGCTGGGTCATAGATGAGATTAAGAAAAAGTTTGCCAAATTTTTGGAACAAAACAACAATGAAGACATGAATGATCAGAACCTCTCAGATACCACAAAGGCAGTCCTAACAGGGAAGTTTATGGCACTGAAAGCCTTCCTCAAGAGAACAGAAAGAGAGGAAGTTAACAACTTAATGGGA
>CAUYPK010111720.1:0-17519 GCA_963574355.1 Loris lydekkerianus | reverse complement strand
ACAAATGGAAAAATATACCATGCTCATGGCTAGGAAGAATCAACATTTTTAAAATGTTCATATTACCCAAAGCAATTTACAAATTTAATGCAATTCCTATCAAAGCACCACTGTCATACTTTAAAGATCTGGAAAAAATAGTACTTCATTTTATATGGAACCAGAAAAAAACTCAAATAGTCAAAACATTACTCAGAAACAAAAACAAATCAGGAGGAATCACGCTACCAGACTTCAAATTATACTATAAATGTATAGTGATCAAAAAACAGCATGGTATTGGCACAAAAATAGAGAGGTAGATGTATGGAACAGAATTGACAACCAAGAGATGAACCCAGACACTTATCGTCATTTGATCTTTGATAATCCCTTCAAAAATATCAATTGGGAGAAAGATTCCCTTAACAAATGGTGCTGGGAGAATTGGCCAGCAACTTGTAGAAGACTAAAACTGGACCCACATCTTTCACCATTAACAAAAATTGACTCACTGGGTAAAAGATTTAAACTTAAGACATGAAACTATTAATATAAAGATTCTTGGAGAGAGTGCAGGAGAAACACTTGAAGAAATTGGCCTGGGAGAATATTTTATGAGGAGGACCCCCCCTCCTCCCTGGGCAATTGAAGCAACACCAAAAACACATTACTAGGATTTGATCAAACTCAAAACTTCTGCACAGCCAAGAACATAGTAAGTAAAGCAAGCAGACAGCCCTCAGAGTGGGAGAGGATATTTGCAGGTTATGCTTCTGATAAAGGTTTGATAACCAGAATCCACAGAGAACTCAAACTTATTGATAAGAAAAGAACAAGTAATTTCATTTCATTGTGGGCAAGAGACTTGAACAGAAGCTTCTGTGAAGACGATGGGTGCATGGCCTACAGACACATGAAAAAATGCTCATTATCTTTAATCGGCAGAGAAATCCAAATCAAAACCACTTTGAGATATCATCAAACCCCAGTGAGAGTAGCTCACATAACAAAATCCCAAAACTACAGATGTTGGCATGGATGTGAAGAAAAGGGAACACTTCTATTCTGCTGGTGGGAGTGCAAGCAAATACAACTCTTTTGGAAAGAACAGTGGAGTGGAGAATACTCAGGGATCTAAAAGTAGACCTGCCATTTGATCCTGCAATGCCGCTACTAGGTGTATATCCAAAAGACCAAAAATTACTTTATATAAAGATATTTGCACCAGATTGTTCATTGCAGCTCAATTCATAATAGCCAAGTCATGGAAGAAGTCCAAGTGTCCATCAACCCATGAATGGATTAATAAATTGTGGTATATGTATACCATGGAATATTATGCAGCCTTAAAAAAAGATGGAGACTTTACCTCTTTTATGTTTACATGGATGGAGCTGGAACATATCCTACTTAGTAAAGTATCTCAAAAATGGACGAAAAAATATCCCATGTACTCAGTACTATTATAAAACCAATTTACAATCACTCACGCTTTCATATGAAGAATAGATCACAACTATATCCCAAGATGAAGGGGGGGGGGGCTAGAAAGGGAGAGGAAGATCAGATCGAGGGAGGGTGAATGGTGGGATCACACCTATGGTCCATAATGCAAGGGTACATGTCAGATCTATTAGTATAGAGTATAAATTATCTTAACACAATAATTAAGTAAATGAGATGAGGTATATATTAACCAGTGTGATGTAAGCATTCCTAATTCCATGTGAAATTAGCACATTGTACCCCATAAATGCACTGATGTATACATGATCTATGTGTTTATGATTTAATAAAAAAAGAAAATAGTGACTAATTCTCACATAAATTGGATTTAATTTTGACCAAAGTACATTATTTGAATAATAATTTTTAATTCAACTTGTTAATATGTTTAGGATATTGCATCCTCATTTATAAGTGAAATATGTTTGTAATTTCCCTTTATAATAATATATTTTTTCCAATTTTAATATCAGGTATATCCAGGTGAAGTAGAATGAATTTGAAGTATTTCTTCTTTTTCTATTATCTATAATATTTGGCATGATCTGTTTTTGAAATTATCTATTTTTATTTATAAATATTAGTTTATTTTTTTGAGACTTTGGACAAAAATAAATAATAAATACATGAATGAAAATAAAATCTATTCTAAAAGTGACACTTTCAGCCAACTAACTGATAATCTTTTCTCAATTAATTTGAGTGGAGGAATTTTCTGCTCATAACTCTTTGACAGAAAATAGGATTTATAATCTTTCTGTTATAGATTGAGAGGCTGATGAGCAAAAGTCTTACATGACCCTTCAGTTATTGCTGTGTAAATAAAGTTTAATCTAACCTCCAGTTAGGAGGACTTCATAAGTAGCCTTTACAATGGTGGCTTTATGATTTTCTGACTCACACTAAAAAAAAAAAAAAAAAAAAAAGTTACAGTTAGGTTCATGCACATGCATATATTGAAACAAAATACTTTCGAGTAAAAATTCTCACTTAGCACATACAAGGTGAATTGGCATTTTCTGTCTTGTTCTATTTCATTTTTAAAAAATAAATGTTGTTTGAGACTCACTGTATCTATGTCACAACTCACCAGCAAATTTTAACTTGTTTAAAAAAAAACAAGGTAACTGTTTACATTCATGCTGATGAAGTAAATATGGCAGTTTTTTTCAAAAAAAAAAAAAAAGTTCTTTCTTAAGCCAAAAGAAATCCTGATAAACAAGAAATTAGTTAAGATGTTGCATTTCAGTTTCAGGAGAATGACTGAACATTTATAAATTCATCCTGCTCCTTAAAAACTCTGGAGAAGGTTTGTGTTTCTAAAGAATGCTCCTTTGGCCTAGCATCTGTCAGTAAGACAATTCAACTTGAACATCTTCTACATGTGCCACTGTTACCAGAAATAGCCCCATGTTTTTCTAAACCCCAACTAAGGCCAAAATTATTGCATATGCTAAACTACCTTTTTATTTAATGTCCAGAAGGACTCAGATAAAAGCAAGAACAAATGTATTTAAGTATGTGACACTGATTGGAGCTTCCCCACTAGCATTCATCACTGTTGGAGACAGCACATAATGATGGCAGATAAATTCCCTTTATTTTTTTTTTTTTTTTGTCCAGATAATCCTATGTGTGTATAGTAAAAAAAAAAAAATGATAAAATATAAAATCTACATGTTGGGGTGAGAGTCACCACTACCCCTAGCCATCTAGCCCCTTCTACAGAGCTTATTACCATATCCAAACTTTCTATATCCTTCCAGAGGCATCATGCACATATATGTACATGTGCTTTATTTTTACACAAATTAGAGCACGTGAATTACACTTTTGAGTCTTGCTTTTTCGCTTAATATATCTTGAAGTTATTGCATATTATTGCATGTAAATCTTCCTCATTTCATTTCATTGTTGCTTAGTATTTCATTATTCCACTGGGATGTGATCTATTTAACAGATCTCTATGGATGGATGTTCATGTTGTTTCTAGTATCTTGTTAATGTAGACAATGCTACAGCGAATAGACTTTGCATATGGATGGGAATATTTGTCAGATAAATGGATGGAAGCAGAATTGCTGCATTAAAAATGTGGTGTAGGAGGAAAGGTGTTTTTTGAGTAAAAGTGGAAAAGCGATTGGAGGTTTTACCCCTTAGTTTAGCTTATTCTTATCTCTTGAATGGATTCATTAGCTAAGACTATTCAGATGCCTTAACACATTTCGTTTCTGTTTTCTCACTAGTAATCTCAATGTCTTGGCCTTTTTAGCCCACTTCCTCCATCAATCCTTCAGCCTGTATCAAACAAGACATCTGCCCTCTTCACTACAATACCTGGACTGCCCAGTAGTTGAGGTGAAATGCATGTGTCTTAGCCCTATTACAAATTTCTGTTTTCCAAGATCACTTACAGACTGCATGCTGCACAGAGACCTTTTTACTTATGACCATGCCCCAATTTCCAAAACTAGCCATTCTGTTGGCTGAGCCATATTCACAACTTCCCATCCTGCTTGCACCACCCTCAACTTCAAAATATGACTTGGTTTCCTACTTCTTGGAGAATGACATCTCATTGAGTAATTATTCCATTAATTTTTATCATTTTCAACCTTCTAAGTTTCTACATAAAATTCTCAGATGCCCTTAAAACAAGAGTCCCCCTTTTCTCTCTGCAGTGGTAATCCTGTCACATATTCCTTATTTCTGCTGCCTCTTTTCTGATTTCTTCACTCTAGCCAGTAAATAAATTCTTTACAAAAAAAAAAAAACAAAAAAACTTTCATCTACCCAGTAATCTCCCCCAAGTAATTGCTTCCCATGTAGTATTCTTAAGAAAGTAGGCCAAAAAATAAAATTTCCAGTTTTATTTCTAATCTGTTTGTCCATTCACTAAAGAACAAATCCTCCCTCTCATATATCACTAAAGCTGCTCTTGACAAAGTCCCTAAAGAAGGTCAAATTTCCTTTGCTTTTGAGCAGTCCTAGGCATCATCATGCTTGAATTTTCTTAGTATAAATTTCTTAGTTGTTTCCCGTATGCTTTCTCTTCTTATTTTCTTCTTTTTCTTTTTTAAAATTATTCTTCTGGCCTGTTTCTGAATTTAAGTCTTTAGGCCCTATGTCCCCTAGGATAAAAATCATCATTGAGTTTTTCTTTTTATTCTTTACTTTGTCCATGGATGATCTCATTTATTCCCTAGTTCAGCAATCACCTATATGCTGATGACTCACAGAGCCTGTCCAAACCTCTATTCTGGGCTCCAGACCACATTTACAACTGCCTAATAGTCTTCTTCACTTAGTTGACTCATAGACACCTGAAACACAACATGTTCCAAATTGAACTCAACTTTCAGTTCCCCACCCCAAGGCTGTCGTTCCTCCCCATCATCCGCCCAGTTGCCGAGGCCAGGAATCTTAAAATCATCTCCTCTTTCGTTTCCTTCCTCTAACCACACCTAACCAGTCACTAGGTTCTGTTGTTTTCTATCTCCTAAGTGCCGATTGGGCTCACTCCCTTATTTTCTTTCCCATATGACTGCCCTAGTTTTATCCCTAATTATTTCTTACCTGAACTATTTAAATAATCTGCTCACTGGTCTCCATCAAATTACATGCTTGAAATTAAGCCACTTTACACTGTCTGATAGAATTAGCTTTCTAAATTGCTTTATTTGATTATATTACTCTCTTAAACTTCTTTGCTAGCTCTTTATTGCCTTCAGTACAGTTTGAGTTTCCTACCACGTCTGGCATTTTACTTGCTTCTTTAGGCCCATCACCTCTGACTCTTTATATGGTACAGACTTTAAAATCTACCCACGATTTCCAATAGTCCTTTTCTTTCTATCTGTGGGTGATTGTTCATGCTTTTGTATGGCCTTTTATGGTTATATCTCCTACAGAATGTCTGTTGGTTTTTCAAACTCAGAGAAAGTCTCTCTCCCACCATGATTTATAACTTTTTAAATAATGTATATTTCAAAAATGTATTTGTATGTTTTCTCCATGAGCCTACAAAACTTTTCTGGTAAATGACCATGATTCATTCATTTATGTATCCATAATATCTTTCCTAATTCCTTGCACTATGAAGGAACTCAAAAAGTATTCATAGAATGGTGTCTCTGTGTCTGGTCCCTATTCTTTCTTTCTTCTACTTCATTCTATTAAATTAGTTTTCTCAAAATAATGAGATTATTATGATTATGTCAAGTTTATTTTCTATTCTAAATCTTCCAAGGGACTCTGATCACCTATACAACAATGTCCAAAATCCTTGGTATGGTTCTTAGGTTCCTCACAAGCATTTCCCCATAGAGCTTTCCAGCATCACTTTAGCTGTTCTCTATACATCTTTTACTGTTTTAGCCAGAGTGGTCTTCTTGATATTCTTCAAATGCTTCATATTAATTTTCATTGGCTTTTTATTGTTCAGATCATTATCCTTGATTAATGTCACATTTTCCCTTTCTGTAATCTTATTTTTTTTTTTTTAATTTCAGGTTAATTTGAGTGTACAAAGAATTAGGTCACGATGTTTGCGTTTGTTAAATATAGTCCATACTGTCCTGTCCTACCCTCAAGAAGTGTGCCATATACCCCCTGCATTGTTTCCATTAAGTGGGAGTACACCAATCCCCTTCCCTCCTTCTCTCTCCCCCTATTCAGCCTTAAAAAAAGATGGAGACCTTCGATCTTTTGTGTTAACCTGCATGGAGTTGAAACACTTTCTTCTTAGTAAAGTATCACAAGAAAAGAAAAGCAAGTATCCAATGTACCCAATACTAATAGGAAGCCAGTAGATGATCTGTAATCCTATGCATTCATCTTTCCTGGTTAAGTTTAAATCTAGAACCTCCATAAAATTTTCCCTGACCATAGCCTCTATTAAATTATTTACTCCCAACTATCACAACACTTGATTTTTATACCTAGCATAGCTGGTTGTGTTCAGGATTACTTTTATGATTTGTGTTGCTTGTTATTGTTACTACTGGTGAAATTTTTATTTATTTATGTGTCAATGTTATGACCTAACTTATAGTGCCTCAAGAGTAGGGACTATAATCTCAAATGTATTTATTGAATGAATGATTTTATTGCCCCTAATGTTATTGTTTAGGGTCATTGTCATTCTTTCTCATTTTTTCTCACATTTGATATTACACTTTATTGATTTCCTGATATATTTTATATGTGATTTTAGTCTTACCCAAGTTTTAAGGATATGTTTGCTTATTCTGGCAATTTCTGGTTTTCAGCTTTCATGACTGATGGACTTTTATTTTTTTTTTAAATGTGTCCCTTGCTTTTTAATTTTCAGACTCAATCACTTTGCATTAAGTCAATGGCTAAGATCATGATGAAGAGGAGAAAAAGAAGGAAGAGGTGTTAACTTGAGTGATAGTATGCCTTATGGTGTAAGGGTTCTGGGTGTCTGTGGGTGTGCATGCACAGGCGCGCTTGTGTGTGTGTGTATGGACATGATTATGAGGAATGTTAATGTTAGAAACACATATATTCAATAAGTAGAGATGAAAAAAAGCTGTTGCTTACATATCCCAAGATATGAAGGGAACATGTGGTCACCAGATGTGAAGAAATAGAACTTCAGGGCCTCACTGTCCCAAACCACTGGGTCCTTTTTGCATGCTAACCTGCCCTGAGAATGAACAGGGACACACATACTCCACCCCATTTCCAAGGCCATGTCTCTAGACTCATGACCATGTCTCTTTCCTTCTTTAGTCTCACCTATCTGAAACAGATTTGGGTGACAAATTTGGGTGCTAATAGCATAAGTTATTATTTGTGTGTTCCACTTTCTTAAACTTGGAGAAAATAGACAATTTTGCAATACATACACACACACACACACACACACACACAAGTTTCAACACTGATTGCTTGGCTTCCTCCCTTTAGCCATTCTGGACCTCCAGGCCTGCTTTAAGATCCTTTCCTTCTAAGCCTGTGCCTATCCCCAGCTTTCTGTTCTCACATGTTGTACATCAGTGCCCAGTTCTACTGTTCCTTTGCCAGATGCATCCAGTTTTACAAATGAAATTATACATGCGAAGCAGATGAGTTTGGCTTGGTGGTTAGCCCTAGGCAGCATCTACAAGTTGGGTCATAATTCTGAAAAGTTTGGTGAATTTGGCACCATTGTTGAGGAGCATGGACTGTCTTAAAACTCCAAAGAGAAACCTTCAGGATCTCAGACATTCCATCTTTTGTGGGCTTCCAGAAAAGGCCACCCTCAGCTGGCATAGGAAAGAGGGCTCATTTTCAAACTATTTCAGTCATGTTGTGACTAGAAGTTGAAGTCTGGTGCAAAATTAAGAAAACCAAAGAGTCATTTGCAGTGATCTTAGAATAAGCAGTGGTACTCTACTGTATTGGGACTATGGTTTAAATAGTCTGGGAAGATAATATTTCTACCACTTAACACAATTTTATGGTAAGTTTCTTTAAACCCTCTGTACACTTTAGAATAATTATCATTTCTAAAATGAGAGAAAAAACCAAAGCTGAGTTAGTTGAGGGGGAACAATGACCTGATCCTATTTATCCATTGAAAGGAATTTATTGGTTCCCAGTATCCCTTTATGCTTCTTCCTCTAGTTGGCCTTAATGGGACTGATGCTCCAATTAGGAGCTCAGTATTAAAGTTTAAGAATTCTTTCCATCCCACATTTTTAAAGAATCATAAAGCAGCTTGAAAGAAAGCTCTACTTGCTCACCCTGAAACCTCCACTGAAAAATAAAGAATCGAAACCATAGCAAAGCATGATTAATGAAGATACATTAGGATAATTTATAGTAGTGTTTTTGGAGGGCTGTTTTTCCTCTATTTGTTCTCATCTGTCTCCTCTCATCATCTCCCCTACTACACTGGAGACTGAGCAGAATGCAGATGTTAAGAACATAAAGATATCAGAGTTGGTTTTGGCTGAGCTGGCGGTGACCACATTACAGATTTCAGATTTTTTTCTCCTTTCATGTGGCTTTTTTGTAGATTGAACAATAAATCTACCAATTTGAAATTACTACATGTTTGATACAAATGTGATGCAGTGGATAAAAGGGGGTAACTGTGGACAGGTCTGCTGGGAACCTCTAGATGAGACTCAGGCATGGATAAGGAGCCCTCACATTAAGATGAAATTTTTTCTAAATCTGACCAATACAATGCTTAGGAGATATGGAAAAGTCTTAAATAACCAAAAGCCTTCCTTGTGCCTAATCACCCATGCATTTTCATACAGGAAGTCATATAAGTAGTTAATGCTGATTCCATTCACCTGAATACAGGTATTGTAAGACCTTTTTAACATTAAAGAATTTTCTAATTGCACCACCTGCCCCTTGTGTTGACAAAGCTCTGAAGCCTAAACGTGTTTAATTATATACAGGTGGTCCAGGTCCACCCTGAAACTCTGTGCTAAAATCATGAGTTTCTTGTTGCAACTGCTAAACCAGGAGCTTCTATATTTTTATCTCCAAGGAATATATTTAGGGCAGAATAAGTTAGAATTTTATTGATACCTAGGCATTCATACTTTTTCAACTCCCTAGATAATGACAATATTCAGTCAAGGTTAAGGCTATTCATTAGAAATGTAGAATGTTCTGGTGAAAAGAGCAAGGGTTTTGGAATCAGCCAGTTGCTTAGTTGGTCATTCCATTTTCAGTGCTTCATTCATTCATTCAAAAATATTTGAATATATAATAAAAAATAAAATGCCTGACATACACCAGGACATTCAATACATGAGCATTATTATAGTAATAATAATACCTACTAATAAAAGTATTTTATGAATGACACATGACATCTATAGAAAATAATGTTAATTTAATAAAAAATGCATTTAATTACCTTGTTATGTTTGAGGGCTAAATTATATGTATATGCTGTATTCACAAGGATAGCAAAGCCAAATAGACATATCCCAGCCACCTTTGGGTCTTTTGGATACTTGTACACCCTTTTAATGACTATTTTAATTCCACTTTAATTGTGTATATATTATTCTTATCTGTGCATGAAAAACATTACTTTCATCAGTGTATGGTAAACTTCTTGAGAACAGAAAATCTTTCTTACTGTGGTATCTTTCTCTTAGAGTGGTGCATTTTTCTCTTTGATGCTAGTGTGTAACTTTTCTCTGAAACCAATGTTGTAAATTGTGCTGGGATAGTTTGGTTATATCAGGGAAGTGATTAAAGACAGGATATTGAAGGAATTATAAGTTAAATATTCATGTTGGGGATATATATTTGTGTGTGTGTATGTGTAAGAGAGAGAGAGAGATTTTCTTTTAAAGGAAACCATGCTTAATTTAGTTTGTTCCTTGGCTCATGGTCTCTTGTAGGAGGCATTTTCCTGAGGTTTTCAGAAGACTGATCTTGTGGGTGGTCTGCCATACTGAATTTTGGATCTAAGATCTCAGCTTCAAGGCCCTTTTCCTCCATAATGCCAGCAAACGGTACAGTCCATCTACACCTAATTACTTCCTAGTAGTTTGAACCCACAATCTTTTTTGGTTTGGTCCCAGAATCAACTTCAGAAGACATTGAAGAAAGAATTTCTGGAATTGGGAACCTGAATATGTGGACTTTTCCTTGGGAGGTGATTGATCAGAAGAACATTAGTTATCCACAGTGTGCTTACAGAAGACAACTTTGAAGAGAGGCTTTCTAACTTCATGGCAACAAGTCTTGCCCACCAAAACTTCTGACCTCAAGGATTTTTGCTTTAACAACTATTTTTAACAAAAACTCAGGGGGAAACTAGTTAGTTAAAAGTATAGTATATAGTCCTTACTACTAGCCACATTGTCTCACTCTTCGCTAGTAGCTAAGACCTCCATAGATCTGAATCCATGACACATCCTAAAGTAATAGGGGAAAACTTGAACCAAAGGTATGGTCTATTTCTGCAAATCATCTTTAAAAGCAAAGAAATTATTTTCTAGAAAGTGATGAAATATAGGAACATTTGTAGTTTTTCCTTGTTCCACTAAAGTTATGGTCATGTAGTACATACAGAAAGAGCTAGTTGAGATCAGGGACTATACATAGACTTAAATCATTTTAAGAGTAAATCAGTCTTAACAAATGTAAGAAATTAATTAATCATCACAATCCCACAACACCCACAAAAACAAAAGCTACATAAATCTGTTTAGCAAGCAAAAGCAGAAAGATATCAGTATGTAAATGACAGTGAGACTGACTAGCTTCTTCCAATGTATATTATTTATTGTTTTAAAATTCTTCTCAACAAAGCAATTTGACTGGGCATAGAAATTGTACTAAAGATAATTTACCAATACCAGAAAGACTTTGGTCCCATCAATATCAACCCTGAGTATATAGGAGCATCTTACCATAAAACTAAGTTAATATATTAATTTTTTAATAAAAAAAGGTGAATTTAATCCCGAATCTTAAAGATAATTTGAAAAATATAACTCCTTTAGGCCTGAAAAATAATACTGATTATCCAAAAATATCACTCATTTTAAGGTATTACACAGAGTAGAGGATATTGAAAAACAAAGAAATCTGAAGCTTCTGTATCACAGCTTCTGTATCACTTAGAACTTGAGTGTATTTGATATCTAGAATCATTCTTCAACCAAAAGTTTCCAGCGTATGGTCTCACCTGAGGAAACAAGAAATAAGAATCTATTAAAGAAAGAAGGAAAACAAAGGCTGTGCTCCTTCCTGCCTCCACTCCAATGCTCAGTGAAGACCCATCCCATCCTTTCTTTTCTACAATGGTAATCAGTCAGACATCCTTAATGTACAAACATTTTTGCATTCTCATAACAAATTTCCCCTGTTTTGTTTTTCTCCCACATTAACTTTAAAGTTTGAAATATAAACACCTTCTCTGTTCTTGGCTACTTGTAATTTTTTGTTGTTGATCAAATGTTGAAGCATTGATCTGTTAACAGTAAAAGTGTTATATAGTCTGTAATAAAAGTTTATGTGATCAGAAAGGTCCTGTTTCATCCCTGTGTCATGGGGAAACACCTGTATTTTAGAGGGAGTTTTTAAACAAATAAGTTTAAGAACACCCAGCTTGACCTTTTATTGCAAAATAAATTTAGAAAACCATAAATTTTGAAAAACAAAACACAATTAATACTACAAATGATGAGTCACAAAGCAAAAGGCAAGCCAGTAGTGCTACTATTTTCTTTAAAAGAGTCAGAAACCTAGGAGAACATTTTATATGGTTGGTATTTAAAATTGGCCTATAATTTAAGACCAATTTTTATGATGTATTTTTGTAAAGTTTAGATTTTATAATGTGTATTTTGTAAACTCTTTCCTCTGTTGGGCCCCACCATCCCTCACATTCAGAAATGATGTAGATGACTTGGAATGGAAAGACTCCTCTATCTCTGAATAGATCTCTCTAGTACAGAAGTTTCACTGGCCTCCCAACCTAATCAGTAAGAGATACTATTAATATATGTTTTCAACATTCCATGCCAAGAACTTTACTAACATTATTGACCCATATGATATTAATAGTCCCTTTTTTCTGCTCTGTGATCTAGTTATAATGAGGTGGTGCCTGAGAAAACTGCAGCACCAGTTAGCTGGATTCTACTTTCCACTGTAAAATTTCATTTTCTAGTGGGGGTTTTAAGTTTAGCTTCCTACTGTTTGTGTGAGGGCAAAATGTGGCTGATCTGAAGATATTCTAATAGCACATCCTGGGAAGGCCACCCAGCCAAAAACATCACTGAGAATCCATTTTGTTCCCTAGTTTAAAGAGAGAAAAGCAAATCACACCTTATATGATGCCATAAATGTGCTTTCTTTGGTCAATTATGAAGAGCGTGCATTGGATTTTAACATGTTGATTTTTGACTTTGGGGACTGAGATATTTTACAATCATATGATCATCTGGTTTGCTTCCAGTATAATCATTTAATTAGGATATAAAAACTTAATGAAGGTAACATGGAAAATATTAATATTAATATATAACATTCACTGAATGTCAGTACAGCCCAAGGTTTGGAACAAAGCACAAAATTAGAGTGCCTGCCAGTTAGCTTAGCATACATCAGCCTATTTTTTTTAAGCAGTTATTTAAAAAAAGGACAGAGAATATGTCTTCATAACCACTGCAGCATGAAACCTCAGTATAAGATTTTGCTAATCCCTTTCACCAAAATCCATTATCATTGATCTGTTTTGCTGGTACCTTCTTAGAAATGCCCCCTTCCACTGTCTTCAAAGTGTGCCAACATGAACTGAAAAACTGAATCTTCCTATTAAATCAACATTTGACAACCCCAGAAAAAAACTAACTTTATCTTAAGAACTGACTAAAGGGGAGATTATGTCTCACCCTAGTAAGTCTCTGGGCTTGAGTAATTGTAATCACCACATATTTCCTGGCCAAAACCTATCGTGAGCACCCAGTTGATGATGAGCTCTTCCATGACTCACTGGTCATGACTTCAAGTACAGGAAAAGCCAATAGCTGCTCCTGCAAATATTTTCTCTATTTTCAAAGGATCATCTTATCTGCTCTTTTCCTTTTGTGGCCAGATTTATGTATAAATAAATAAATAAATAAATAAATAAATAAATAAATACCAAAGCAGCCTACACATGCTACCCACCCTTCTTACTTGGCGTCTACTCCTACTACGCAGGCAAAACCATTCTCTCACTGATTGTAACTCTAATTACCAGACAGAAAAGCTTTTACTACGTCCTTGTTTTCTTGCAAAATATAAAGCAGTTGACACAGGCAGCAGCTGATGGCAGTGAACAGCCCTCTTTTATTAATTTCTCTTTTCCAGGCTCCATGGCACTGTTCTCCCTTGGGGTCTCCTTGTCATCTTCTTTTAATATCCTTCATTTCCTCCTTGTCTGTTTCCACTGGAGACATTTCTGTACATTCTGTTTTTGATATCTTGCTTTCTTTCTCTTCAAAGACTCTTCTAACTCTTCTACTCGCTGTATACATTTGCATCTGAGGTCGCCTCCGTGACCCTCACCCTCACTGTCCACTCCATGGCTCCTCTGCTCCAGCCTCACTGATCTTTCTGTCATTCCTTATGTTCACTAAGCCTGCTTTCCACTCACAGGTTTTGCATCTGGTGCCTTCTGTTCTTGGACTGCTCTTCCCCAAGTATTTGAATGGCTTGTTTCCTTATCTCCTTCAGGTCTCTGTTCAAGTGTTGCCTTACAAGGTGAGACTTTTCCAGATCACACCATGTAAAACAGTAATTCCTACCTCCACACTCACTTTCTTGCTTACTGTTTCTCCAAGCTACACAACATAGATCTCTCATGTATTTTATTTTGTTTGCTTATCCTCTGCCTCCCCACCCTAGAATGTGTGTTCCCTAAGAGCAGGGATCTTGATCTGCTTCATTCTCTCCCACATGTTCTTTCTGTGTTTGGGATTACAGCTCCCACACAGTAGGCACTCAGCAGGTACCTCTTGAACTAATGAGTCTTAGCAAAGTTATACGGAAGTCAAAAATTCCTCATTTCTCAAAAATTCCTGAATGTGACTATCTTTTCTCCCATCTGTGGCATGCAGTGGTGAGACATCTTCTTGGATCACCTTTCAGGTCGTGCTGTGAGGATTTATGGAGAAGAGATTTATTATGCCAGTTCTGGTTTCTGGAGAACTCTAGAGAGAATGATGGAGAAGACAGAAAAATAAGGAAGAATACAGAGCTCCATCTGACTGCCATGCTCGTGCCTAGAAAACCCATTTCAGGTGAGAAAAATTAGTCATACATCAACTTCACAACAATCTCAAGTTATATGAGTTGAACGGAATTAATTACTTGTTGTCATTAACCATTGTTTGTATCATATTGACATGGCCAGACATAGTTCATTGAGAAAATCAGTAGCGTGTAAAAGCCAAATAATATTTTAAAATTCCATAGTCTTGACAGGTCATTTTTCTAACAACAAAATGATATTCCACTCCAAATCACAAGAGTTCTTACTGACCAGAATATAGTCTCCCCATTGTTTTACATGTCTGTAGACCCATAAATCCCATTAAGTTTAAAAAATGTTTTCATTACAATGTTATGTCAAAAGCCTTTCTGCTGATAAAACTAAGTTTTTTCACACCCTGAAAAATTGTTCTTTATAGAAATCAGAAAACTCAGAAGTCTTTTTAGCTTGCAGAACAACAGTTTACTTTCAGGGGAGGAAATATTACAGTAAGTGTAAAGGAAAATGTTAGGACACAGTAGTATACAGTCATTTCAGAAAAGACTTTATTTCAAAATATTTCTTTTAAGTAACATTTGTCTAGACATGTCTTCCCTGCCTCATGTGAAATTAATAGCTTAAAAAGAACACTGTGAGTAGTTCCAAATGCAAACTTCAAAATTGTTGAATAACTTAATAAGGATGCATTTCATTCCTGGTTTACCAAATATGGTTTTGACAATACTTCCAACAGTCTAGATGGTTTCTATAATGGAGAATGCCATGTTATTTAATAATAATGGAACCTTAACAAAGAACTATAAATGCTCTTTTTAAGACTTTAACTGCACAGACCATCTATTTAGTATTGGAAAAATAAGTCCATGCAAGTGTCCTCTGAGACTATTAACTGGGTAGAAAAATGTTTTCTAACAGAGAAAATGTTCTAAGGCAAAGAAAAAGTTTGAGCCTCACCCTTATTAGCAAAGAGAGCTGTTCTCATGAGCAAAAACTGGATAAAATAACATTAGTCTACATGAAGTGGGCACACTTTATAGAGAATGCAGCCTGCTCACTGAGACTCCATATATCGTCTCAAATACTTTTGCACAGCTTGTTTTATTTAATCCTCAAAAAAAAAAAAAAAAAAAAAAAAAAAACACCCTTTAAATGGTATCATTATCTCCATATTACCAATAAGAACACTCTGATAATTAGGTAATTAAATATGGAATATCCAATTTCTAATCAAAAGTTTATTTTATTATATCTCAAACAAGAAGCAGTACAATTAATCAAAGTACATGCCTAACCTATAAACATAGTTTTTACCATCTTAATGTTAATTTGTTTATGCCAGTAGCAAAGAAGCCTAGAGAGTGAGTGGCAATGAAATCACAAAAGATATTTCCACAGCTTGTTGAGAATTGAGTATTTTTCCTTGCAAGAAGTGGTCCACCTCCTGGAAGAAGTGGTAGTCAGTTGGTGCAATGTCTGGCAAATATGGTGGATGACAGAGAGCTTCCAAGTCCAGCTTCTGTAGTTTGAGTAATGTTGTTTGTGAGACATGTGGTCCAGCACTGTCTTGCAAGAGCACTGCCCTATCTCTATTGACCAATCTCAGCTGCTTAATTGCAAACATCCTCATCATTTCATCCAATAGGTTGCAATAGATAACTGCTATAATCGACTGACCAGATTTTATGAAGCTATAGTGGGTAATTCTAGAGCTGGATCACCAAACATAGACCTTTAGCTTTTCTTGATGAATATTGGATCTTGGGTTGTGTTTTGGTATTTCATCTTTATCTAACCATTGTGCTTATATAATTCATGCAGAACCCATCTATCCAGCTTCTTACCTTGCAGCTTTGTTTCAAATGTTCCAATATTGCTGGAATAGTAATGTCAAACATTGCTGCTTGCTATAGATTCTCTCCCACTACAGCTTTCAGCTCATCATTAACCACCTTGGTCTCAGGTCACCCATGTGCTTGTTTTCAAGATTAAAATTACCAGAATGGAACTTCTCAAACCATTGATTTACTGTGCATTCATTAGACACATCCTTCCCAAAGACTTTATTGATATTTTGAGCTGTCTTGTTATATTGGTTGCACGACAGAACTCATATTCAAAAATAACACTATTTTTTGATTTATCCATTCATAAAAATTGCTCTAAGAATATTTGAAAGATAATCAGAAACTAAATGTACCCTCACTATAAAAATAAAATAAGAAATGTCAAAGTGAAATGTGAGAAATTTTAACTGTCAGACTTAGTACTTAAGGTAATCACACATTTCATACTTAATAACTTTAGTGATTCAGGAGGCTATAGCCAACCTGGAATTTGAACCCAGGACTTGTGACTCCATGGCCAATGTTCTTTTCCACTAAGTAACACTATCCCTTAAGTCTGTCCAATCATCTGTGAGGCAGAAATGGTATTCTCAATTCCTTGGTTAGAAGATATCATTAGGGACTGTCACAGATGACATTCCTTCAGAAACATTGTACAGAAACTCACATTTTCTGTACCTTTTCCAGATCCTATGGCTATAACAAATGACCCCACAACTCAGTAATACAAAACAGCCACTCAGTATGTTCATGGACTCTGCAGGTCAGGAGTTTGGACAGCAGGGGTCTGGGGCATCAGCTGGAAGGCTGAGAGATGGTATCACTGGAAGACTTCCTCATTCACCTGCTTGTTCTTTGTGCTGTCCGTGGGCTTAGACCTTCCTTGGAGCTGTCAGCCAAACATCTCCATGTGGCGTGGGTTTCCTACTACATACTACTTGAGTTCTAAGGGCAAGAACAGCCCAAGAGAGAGTCACAATCTAGGCTTGGAATTCATGCAGCATCACTTCTGCTGTATTTTATTAATTAAAAGTGACCATTAATGCAAGCCCATATTTAAAGGAAGAAGAATTAGATCCCTTTATGTGGAAAGAGTATGGAATAATTTGTGGAAATGTTTTAAATTTTCACTTCACCCCTCCCAAGCTTTGAAGTACTTTTGCTAGAAAGAGTAAGCACAGAAAGCCAGAAGTGCCTGGAAATTGACAGGGGGGAGGCTTCTTTGGTAAGATGGGACATAACCCACACTCTAATCCTGGGGGAATGGAAACTTTGGTTAAAAATAGACCTTTGTTTTTTTTTTTTGGTTTTTTTTTTGTTTTGTTTTGTTTTGTTTTCCCCTTGTCTTTTAGGACATCTCATTGTTCTCTTCTGGGGCACCCAACTTCTTCTTCTTCTTTTTTTTTTTTTTTTTTTTTTTTTTTTTATTT
>CAUYPK010111719.1:0-11158 GCA_963574355.1 Loris lydekkerianus | reverse complement strand
AGGTGTGATGTTTTTAGTGTCTGGAACCAAGTTCCTAGAGCCAAGGGTAACAATGCCCTACCCGCCCTTAAATGCTTTCCAGCTGTGACTTCCTGTTAAACCGGCTGTGACTTCCTGTTAAACCGGCTGTGAATATTCCTGATACCTCATCTTTAACATGGAACATTAACAATTAACTAAAATTTAGATAATCTGGGAGACTTAAAGGAAACAGTATAGAAACAAAAACGAGGAAAGTTAGTCACAGTGAACCTTTGAGAAATGCATATTAAAGAAGTAACAACATAATATGGCACAGTGGCGCACGATTCTAGCTAGCGTCCACATGACTATTTTATTTATAACCAATTTCCATTGCAGACTCTCAGGTTTATCATTTAACGTTTTATGGTCTTAGTTTTCTTTATATCAGAGGGGCTCGTCTAATAGTTAATCCTCTGAAGCATTTACATAGCATCTTATGGATCAGTTATTGTTCTAAGCACATTTTCATGTGTTTTTCAGGCTTTCAAGGAGTTTACAACACTTAAATTCAGTGTAAAGAGTAAAAGCAACACCTGGAAAAAGTTGCCCATGAAAACTAAATCCTCGAAGATTCTTCAAATGTCAGGATAGTGATTTTTTTTCAGAGACAGAAAAACCGTGGGTTAAGATGTTGCATATGTCTGAAACACAGTGATCTGATGAGCATGTGTTGTGGGGAGCAGATGGTCAGAAGAATTAACAAGGAAACCTCCCCTTTGTGCTTTGAGGGTATATCCCCACAGCACATGTTCATTCCTGAAGGAGGGTGGCCCTCAGGTCTGTGCGGTGGTGACAGCACAGTCACACCTGAAGAGCTGCTTCCCCCAGGAGACCCTCAATAGATTGTGATAGAGCTCAGTTAAATGCCTCAAATTTCAAGAATGTTGGAAATAACAGATGTGCCTCTTTCCCTTTTTTCCTAAAAGAGAAAGAAAAGGTGAACCATGTGAGATGGTTCTAAAAGTTACCAAAATAATAATTTGAAAAGTACAGGCCACTTCAAGTAATTTACCTACATGTTTTGAACCGTATTTCGGCAGCCAAAGCATTGCAATGTATCCAGACACAGCAGGGAGCTGATTATGACTAATAATATCAATAATATTCTGAAATTATGAATCTTAAGGACATTTAAGCAAATTTAAAAGCATTTAATAAAATTAAAAGCAAAAGTTAAACCAAATTACTGAGTTTTGGATGGATATTTTTAATTTGCAACTATTTATTAGTAAGTTTAAATTATGAACAATTTTGCATGAATCTCTTAGGATGGCAGAGGTACGTTGAAGTCAAATTATTTCCCTTGCTTGCAGATACACTTAAAATCTACTTCTTTGTTGGCTTATTCTGTTCTACTAACTCATTTTCAATTCATTATTTAAATTTAAAAATAAAATGGAAATTCCAGAATAGGAATTTCTTCCCATTGTAGATTTTAGTTTCGGACAATAGAATCTCTAAATGTTACCAAAAAAAATTGGTTAAGTACAATTTCAAAAACTTATAGACACTATTTTCCTAACCTTTCTTTAAAATCTAAACTCCATAATTTTATGAGATGGAATCTATATCAGTTTATTGCTTCAGAACTTAATTGTTTTCCTACCATGAAAATTAACTGGCCTTAGTTTGACTAATTCAGTTTAGAATCCAATTTATTTAATTCCTCTATGGATAAGGAGAATTCAACCATGGTCTTGGGGAAAAGGACAAGAAAAGGCTATTGATTTCTTAGTATAAAAATTTGCCTTAAAAAACCACTTTTTGCTACTACCTCCTTTATAGTTAACTCAGGTTCTACTTGAATCCATTACATTTGTTGTTTTAGCCTCATCATTATACTAACAACTTGTTTCTTCAAATATTTTTTGCAAAACTATTTCCAAATCCATTTCCATGCTGATATACCATAGAGAAGAATAACACTGGTGCTGCTAAGTAAAAGGAAAGAGAAAAGTAAGCATGTAGTGACCACTCCTGAGCTTCTAACATCATTATGACATTAGGCTAGGTGTTTCTTTCCAAGTCATATGGGAAGTCCATTCTAGAAAACATGGAAGTAAATTATATGAAATTGGGAGATCAAGATTCAGCAAGAGACAGAATAATGGGCAATGATTAATTACTCTTCTTAAATATATAAAAATAAAAGTAAAAATACCATCAAAGCCATCTCTTTCCATAAGGTTTCATTTGATCTGTTGTTATCACTTATTGGCATACTCCTGGTTTACATTCAAAAAAGTGCTATCATTGGAGAAGATGCTCATCTTTGGGGGAAAAAAAGGTGATAACTCTGTAAATTACACTTCAGAAAAATCTTAGACATCTCCAAAAGGGACCTATGTATCTGTCCTGTGGGCTGTAGTCTCAGTCCATGTCCGTGTTTCTGCTTATCTTTCTGAGTGATAAGCCAGTTGTTCAATGTTAACTCAAAGATCAAATTACTTAGAATCCTAAAAAATAAATTGGTGTGGTATATACATTATTTATTTATTTTTAATAAATGCATACATGTAAGCACAACTATGCATCATGATCTGCTGCCATCCAGTGCCTTTTGCACACTTAAAAGATATCATCATTATGGGTTTTGTGAGATTGATATACTACTTACAGTAAATGTTTCAAGTAATTCATGAAAGGCAATAAACACTGAATGCTGAAATGAGCTACAAGCTCTTATAACATCAAATGTCTTTTGTTCTCATATATATAAACTTCTTCTTAGTATCCCTCTACATCATTTAAGTGTTTGGGTCAAACTTAATATATATTTGGCTCAGCTTAGCTTTAATTTGAAGCAATTACTTTAGCTAAGTGTCTTGAAAAAAAAAAAAAGAAAAAAAATTGAAGGAGATAGAAAATAAATTAGGGGAAAAAAAACAAAACAGAAATCCTCACTGGATAAATAACTAGGAAAATGTCCTATGGAGATATACACGGGTTCTAACTTCACTGGACATAATAACATCCCAGAAGTTTTCATCTTCCTCTGCTCTATCACTTATAAAGGTAGAGAATATTTAAAGAATATGTGAACAAATGGCTTTGGATTTTAATTCAGCAATATCAATGAAAACAGAGTAAAAACTTTTATACCAAAATACAAATTCATTCAACACTAACCCTGATATTGTTTGCAGGGTGGGGGTTAACAATAAAAAAAAAATGTGAACAAGAAACCTAGGAAATACATTCATGAGGAGAAAAAATATAATTCTATGAAAGTCACTCCATTTAATATTTTAGATTTTAGAATGTGATAGGAAGTGATGTAAATATTATAGACATTTTCTAGAGACATGCAGCTAAGATAATTCATAATATAATTCCATGGTAGGTTCGCAATTGGACACATCCTCTCTTCTCCAAATATTTAGCATTGATAGAAAACATTTCTAAGGAAACAAAAGGGCACTATACTAAAAATAAGATAAGTATCTTTGGGAAGAAATGAGACAGAAACCCAAGCCACAGTTCACTGAAGGCATATACCTGCTGGAGTGGGAGCTCAAAGCAGGGGCATTGCTCCACAATTTTGGCTGCTGTGGGGTGGAGAAAGCTGAAGGACTCTGCATTAGAAAGCTAGGTAGGTCCTGGGCTCCACGTAGAGCCAGTGGCTTTAGTGGGATTTCTCTGAAAAGAGAGCAAAGAAAAATTAAATGATGCAGACACCCCCTGTGCTATACTTTTCACCAATAACAGAGTATTTGGAAGTAAAATGATACACATATTACTTCCTGACCAAGAACTGAAATAAGCAGACTGCAGTTGGATCTGTGGTTTCATTGGTGTCACCACCCAGTGTTACCAAATCCAGAAAAATGAGAATAAACTACACTAAAATTGTTGGTGGTGACCCCAATTGCATTGTTGTGTGGGTATGTTCTCCTTGCAAGAGTGGGTAACAGTGCTGTGTGGTCATGGATCTGGAAAATGTATTCTTTTCTATCCCCAAAGAAATGATATCGATAATATCACATATACTGGACTAACTAAGCAAGAAACAACAGGAATATTGGAAGCCTTAGTAAGACACATGTGCTCCAAAGAAGTGAAGATAAATGTTATCAAGATTTAGTTTGCTGCAACTTTAGTAAAATGTAAAGGATCCAGTGGTCAGCGATGTGCCAGACATTCACCAAGATATAAAAGACAAACTGTTGCATCTTGCGATCTAAAGAAGGAAGCTTAATACCTGATCAGCTTCTCTGGGATCTCATGCAACTTTACCAGCTTTGAGTGTGGCTCAGAGTTAGGAAGGGGCTCTGTGGCTAGCCCTGCCACTTAGCTCATTATCCTGGCACACACTATTATGTTGGAGGTGTCAATGGTGAAAAAAGGATGAATATAAATTTATTCCAATTGATTCCAATTGATTCCAATTCTCAGTGGGAAAATCATAGTTTTTAAGCCCTTAAATTTTGAAGCTAGACTATGCCATCTGTAGGTCAGAGTTACATACCTTCCAAGAAACAACTCCTGGGATGCTACCAGGACTTTATGGAACACAATTGTGTAGTATCCTGGGGGACCAAAGAACTGCCCTTTATGAGCTGGGTTCTGACAGACCTACCAATTCAGAAAGTCAGGCATATCTAGAAGCAATTCATCATAAATCAGAAAAGATACATTAGCGATAGATCTTGATAAAGACAAAAGGCATGAGTAAGTTAAAGTATTTCATCAATCACAGTTGTGCCAGCCCTGCTCCATCAGGGCATACTACAGGGTCCAGATTAGGATCCTTTCTGACCACATGACAAAGATGAAAAAAATCAGAGTTTGTTTCATAAGTAGGTCATTTCATGATGTATATGCATTCTAAAAATTGGCTACAGCTACACTGCAGCCCCACTAATAGAGTCCTGAAAAATTATTAGCTAAAAGAAATCCTCCCAATGGGAATAGGTGAAGTACTCTATATGGTCAACTGCTTTGTATGGAAAGGGAACTATTTCAAAGTTAGAATATATTTAGGCCCACGGGTGATCATAGCTGGCTTGCCTTCTTGGTCAAGGACCCAGAAGTAGAAATATTAGAACACTAGATCTACAGAGATCTGGAAACAGGTGTGTAGATCTCAGGGAATGGACATCGGTAAGAAGACTTTTGAATCACATTTAACCTCTACAGGAACATTTTAAACCAGGAAGAGCCTTAACTTAAAAATCAAGCATAGATAATAATTTGACTGATTGCCACAATCAACTGTCATTAGATACCAAGGTATTGGCAAAGGGATGCATCAACAGAGTAGCCACGGTGACCAGGATGAAGGTTAGGCAGGGACCCATCAGTATGGTCTCTCACTCACCAAAGATGATCTAGGTGTTGAAGATGCCAAATAGCCAACACAGTAGCAATATAGATCCTAGCTGAGTTCCTAATATACCACTCAGTCTTCCAAAATCTAAATAGCTGCTTGGAGGATAATTGACTATACTGGATCCCTTCAGCCCTGGAAGGAACACCAATGTGTAGTAACTTTAATTGACATATGCTCTGCCTTTCCTATCCACAGTATCTTAGCCAGCACCAGCAATTGAGAAAGTGTTTGAACTGACAGTGCTTTGTCACTAATCAACATAATACATGGTTCTGGGAACCAAGAGTAGATGTGACCGCAAAGATTTAGCATCACTCTGAATGACCCACTTTGGGGAATCTGTGGTTGCTGTGAATCTTGGTACTGCAGGTTTAGAAGTCTTGGATTCCAGAGGAAGGAGAACATTTCCACCAGGCAACACAGCAAATGCATGTTATATTTTAAACTACAGCTACCATGATAAAAGGGGAATTTGACCCTTACTAAAAAACTTTTTCTCTGTTTGCTTTTCAGGGACCCTCATCTGCTACAAAACACTCCTTATTTTTTTTCCCTGCTTAACTTTTGTCCATATCAAAAAATAACCAATATATTTATTATAACTAGTTATTTTGTTTATTGAAATATGTGGGTGAGTAGGGAGGATTATCAGTTTTGATATTCCTATATCCCCAAGTTTTTGTGGCTCAGTGAGTAGGGCGCAGGCTCCATATACTGAGGATGGCAGGTTCAAACCCGGCCCCGGCCAAACTGCAACAAAAAATAGCCGGGCGTTGTGGTGGGAACCTGTAGTTCCAGCTACTCAGGAGGCTGAGGCAAGAGAATCGCCTAAGCCCCAGAGTTGGAGGTTGCTGTGAGCTGTGACACGACAGCACACTACCAAGGGTGATAAAATGAGACTCTGTCTCTAAAAATAATGATAATAATAATTGCTGCAATAATGCTGTGTAACAACGAAACTCACAACCCTAAGACATCAAATAATAATAATTATAACATTCATAATTATGCAAGTCAAATTGATGAGTCTTTTTGTGTATTTATTCTAGGGCACAGACAACATTAAGTAGTGACCCTGGGAAAACTCTTCTCATTGTGACAACAGAAACATGAGAAGTTATATCCAACGTAATAGGCACATTTTAAAGTTCTGCTTTCGTGACATTTGCTGAAATCCTTTTAATCCAAGAAAGTCACACAACTGATCCCCAATCAAAGGCAATGAAGTATATACCAACTATGAAGATGCAGATTGGAGATGAAGGTGAATGTTTTTGAACAAGTAATTATTTTGAACAAGTAATTAAATAATTAGACTAGGTAGGTATTGCCAAGGCAAAATAAAAAGTTGAAAAGCATTGAAATTAGAACTATTTCTATTTGCAGATGATGTAATTGTACATAAGGGAAACTAGAAGAGTCAATGGGAAAATTACAATACATAATAATTTAGGAAATCAGTAGAGTTAATATTAGTTTTATAGACAAACATTGACCATTTATGAGAAATGATGTAAGAGAAGACCCTATTTATAATAGCACCAAAAATTATCTAGATATGAACTGAAGCAATAAATGAATATAAAAATGCAAGGAGACTTCCAGTAGCCAAATTTGTGACAGTAAAAATAAGAATGATTACAACATTTATATATATACATATATATATGTGTGTGTATACACATATAGTTTTCTTTTTGTTTCTATACTGCAATGTAAATTTTGGAATTTTTTGTTTGCTATAAATTTTGAAATTTTTTGTTTATACTGAAGATAGCATTTTTAAAAAAATCAAGCAGTAATTCTATATTTTCTCTTTCATGGGAAAATTGTATTTCACTTTGATGAGGAAAAATAATTCTTTATAAAGAAAATTTTATTAAATAAGTAAAAGGATCTTTAAAGGTTTTTTTTTTTGTTGTTGTTGTTAATAACATCCTGCAGGTCTACTGGAGTAATTGTGTCATACAGTGATCATCAATGATCAAAACCATTTCTTGAAGTGTATTGGGGGAATTCACTTTGGAGGGCTCAGGCTGTCACTAATCAGATTTTTCTAAATTCACATGGAGCAGCACCAACCCCTGTGAAAAATTTTTTTATGGAAAAAAAGTTGAGTCGAATTAAGTTTATAGAACTAAATTTCCGTGATAAAATGTATTCAAGTTGAAACCATGAGGAAGTTAACAAATAGCTAGAACAACTGACTCAATTGCAAAGTGAAAGAGAATTCGTGTAAAACTGAAGCATCACATGACATGTTTGATTCAAAAAATTAGTGATAATACTGTTTAAGAAAATAGACGTAATTTGGCTACTCTTTAATTCATCACTCTTCTACCTTGTCTATGTCAAATTAACCCATCACAAATTATGCATACCTTATAAGTATATATTACAAAAGGCTTTATAATTGTGCCTACTCAAAAACTCAAAGATCATATATTTTGCTTTATTTATTTATGTATGTATTTATTTATTTAGGAGATAGAGTCTCACTCTTTTGCCCAGGCGAGTGCCATGGCATTATAGCTCACAGCAACCTCAAAGTCCTGGACTCAAGTAATCCTCCTGCCTCAGCCTTCTGGGTAGCTGTGACTACAGACACCCGCCACAACACCCAGCTAGTTTCTCTATTTTTTAGTAGAGATGAAGTCTCACTGTTGCTCAGGCTGGTCTTGAACCACAAGCAATGACCACAAGCAATCTACCTGCCTTGCCTTCCCAGAGTGCTAGCATTACAGATGTGGGCCACTACACCCAGGCAAGATTATATACTTCTCAAAATTTTAAGCTTATAAAGAGGAATTTGAAAAACAATCATAAATTAGAAGTGCTAACTCCCTCATTTATCTATTTTGTTTCTCAGATTTGAATTTAATTCCTTCTAACAACCTTTTCTCACACTTTGGGAGAGATAATAACCAGGTTCTTCTCATCACTGGCAAGTTATTTACTAGATGCTAATAACCTTGCCTATTCTGGAAAATTATTTTTCCCTACTGCTTAGGACTGAACTGTTTAAACGCAGATAGTTTTTAAGAAATTAAATAGCATAATTTTATCACTGAAATAACGTACGCACAGACTTGACATTGCCTGATGAACTAAACATTTATTTTTTAATTAAAATGATTAAGAACACAGGTTTTGCATATTTTATCACTCAGAGCTTTTTGATTTGCTATTGTCTAGTAACATTCATCAGACATATTAGCTCACCTATAATTTTATTTCTTCTTTAATATATATTTTATAGAAATCACACCATTTTCCTAATCTCACCAAATTGATGCATCTAACTTTAATATTTAACAAAAAATGCTACTTTTGATCACAATTAAAATGTACAGTTTGAAATGTCCTATATGCAAAATTTTCTTCTCTACTATTTATCAAATAAGCTTCATGGGTTTTGAAGACATAAAGATCACAAGATATCACTGTCTACTATTTTGTGCCTGTAGTTCCTATATTATGATTACAGGAAACTGCTTCTGAAAGAAGGTTTTAAGAATGCTTTGTCACTGTATCTCAATGCATAAAGATTTTATTTATGAACATTTTCATATATTTTTACGCAAATGGTGTCTTTCTTTGATGTTTCACTTTCTGAAGGCAAAGAAAACATGTTTTGCCTTAGACATTTCAATCCTATTATGAGCTTTATGGAGACAGACAATAATATATTGTAGTACTCTTAAAGAATTCTTATAAAGGACCCAGTGGGAAGCCTGTTTCTGTTTACAGAATTCTGGTGTAGAAAAGTGCTTTAAAATAAATCCATTTTAGAAAGTTAACATGAGGGGTGGCACATGTGGCTCCGTGGGTAAGGTGCCAGCCCCATATACTGAGGGTGGCAGGTTCAAACCCAGCCCCGGTGAAACTGCAACAAAAAAATACCCGGGCGTTGTGGCAGGCACTTGTAGTCCTAGCTTCTCTGGAGGCTGAGATAGGAGAATTGCCTAAGCCCAAGAGCTGGAGGTTGCTGTGAGCTGTGATGCCACAGCACTCTACCGATGGTGATGAAGTGAGACACTGTCTCTACAAAAAAAAAAAGAAGAAGAAGAAGAAGAAAGTTAACGTGAAAGATTTATGAACTTGGTAGATTTATTTTAATGAAATATATTAAAGTTTGGGATATATTGAATACCAATAAGGAATATAGATTAAAAAGTATAATCTAAATTACTTTTTTAAATAGCGTGTTTCATAAAAGCTGATTTCACTCTTTAGTGAAGAGGATATAAGTTAAAGTAACTTAATACTTTATATCCACCTAAAATACCCTACATATACCCCACCTATGTACATCAATACACATAAGGAGTGTACTCACAGGTGCACACTTCTTAAGAATTATACTCTGCAAATAATAATGAAAGTTTTGTTTTCCAAGGCTAATTTAAAATCGTCATGCAATTCACCTTTATTATTTACAAGTTTGTACATAATTATGATGGGTTCTTTGGTTTCAAAATAAACATTGTTTGAATTTTAATTAAAAATAACTTACCTTTACTACTTTGTTGTTTATTAAAGTTTGCAACTTTTAATAAAATTTAAAAAGTTTGCAACTTTTAAATTTTAATTGGAATTATATTATTATTATCACCATTCAATAATTAGAAGTCTTTGAATACAAAAAATTAACAAACACAATTTTTTTAAATGGTTATAATTTAGAAAAAAATACCACATGAAAGAAATAAAATGATGGAAAAGTAACAAAAATTAATGAGAAAAATGTGTATGAAATCAATAATAATGCATCATGCAGAAGGAAAAAAAAAAAGGTTTGATCCACTTGCATCAAAAATATTTAAGGGGCGGTGCCTGTGGTTCAGTGGCCAGGGTGCTGGCCCCATATACCGAGGGTGGCAGGTTTGAGCCCAGTTCTGGCCAAACTGCAGCAACAATAACAACAAAATGTTTAGGAAAGTATCTATAAGGAAGTAAATGTAGAATGTAAATGTCTCAACACAATAACAGTGAAATTGCCAGGAAGGCTATGTTAACCAGTGTGATATAAACGTGTCAGCCGGTCTGTGAAACTAGTGTATGATGTCCCATGATCATACCAATGTACATTAAAAAAAAAAAAAAAGAAAAGATACTTGTGGAAATTAAAAAAAAAAAAAAAGAAAAGAAAAATTGAAAAAACAAAAGCAAGACAGTGAGGAAAACTACTCTGTAAAATAGTATCTCTTTTTGTTAATATGAAACATGCATATTATAAATATTCTTAGAGACAGTGCCAGGGAAATGCTTGAGAAAATTGGCCTGTGAGAATACTTCATGAAGAAGAGACCTCCGGCAATTAAAGCAACATCAAAAATACATTACTGGGATCTGATCAAACTAAAAAGCTTTTGCACTGCCAAGAACACACTAAGTAAAGCAAATAGACAACCCTCAGAATGGGAGAGGATTTTTGCAAGTTATACTACCAACAAAGGTCTAATATCCAGAATCCACAGAGAACTCAAACTTATTACTAAGCAAAAAACAAGTGATCCCATTTCATTGTGGGCAAGAGACATGAACAGAAGCTTCTCTGAAGAAGACAAGCACATGGCCTACAGACACATGAAAAATTGCTCATCTTTAATCATCAGAGAAATGCAAATCAAAACTACTCTGAGATACCATCTAACTCCAGTAAGCATAGCCCACACTTTACCTCTTTCATGTTTACATGGATGGAGCTGAAACATATTCTTCTTAGTAAAGTATCTCAAGAATGGAAGAAAAAGTATCCAATGTACTCAGCCCTACTATGAAGCTAATTTATGGCTTTCA